>JANUFV010177863.1:0-12853 GCA_024757865.1 Epizoanthus scotinus | reverse complement strand
TAAATAAATAAATAAATAAATAAATAAATAAATAAATAAATAAATAAATAAATAAATAAATAAATAAATAAATAAAAATATTTTAGTTTAGGGCTTTGAGAAAGGCAAAAAACGGTAAACAAAATTATCTGTGAACAAACATATGATATGAACGTTCTTTGGATCGTGGTACTTGTCGCTTCAGTCGCATGAGAACTAGATCACACAAATTTGAACGACTGGTTTTGTTTTCATATCTAGGATTATGAAAACATGTCGAGCGCATGTCATTTGAATTCAACGGTCGACAATTTACTCCTCTTCTCCACTGGTACTCAGATATTGAATCTGGAAGAGAAATTGAAGCACTCTTTACGGCTATTGTGCATGTTACTCGTGTTCCACAATAAATGTTTTCGTGGAATGCCGAAGTGATAGCCTGCCCGCAGATGCCAACGTTTCTTCGCAGCGAAACATTTCCCGCTGCGACGTGCAATAGCCCACTTTTGGTATATTTAAAAATTCAACCCGAAACAATAGACGTAAAAACAATACTTAACATACTCTCCCAATCAATCCTGTTACCAAATCCGATAATGTACGAATTATTTATATGTAATACGGAACTGGATTTTAGTATTCGGTACGAAAACAACCAACAACAAGTCAAATTATTGATATCATTGATAAATGACAAAGAAGTTGAAAATCATATGAAAACCATTTAATAACTGCCATAAACATTTAAACATCATAACCTAACATGAGCCAACAACAGCTTGGATATTCTTCTTAATCATAATATGTTGTAAATCGCACGTAATTTCCAAAAATCATCAAAGAGTCTCATCGACATTTCATCATTAAACGTCAATATATTAATATTGTTGTGTAGCAGAAAAAATACTAAAACAACAATACGTGCAATTTGGTATTCTTGAGACTGCAGGATGCAAAAAACCTTCGAATTTTGTCAAACATACAAATTATTCTTCATAATTCACTCGTAAGTCCAATTACTAAATATAATTCCTTAAACTGTCTTTAGAAGAATTCATTGGTAACAAGTAGTCAACAACAACGTAGGAACTACTCAGGCCAACGTGCTTCATTGTTCTATTTCTAATATGTAAAAGTTTGTAATGTCACTAATAATCGGGAACATTAGAATCACGTTCAATATCTACCCAGTATATACTCAGGGTACTACAGCATGCCAATAGTTCCCAGGTTACATTTCATTTCATTTCATTTCATTTGACCAGTCCACTGAGCCAGTCTAGCGCGTCTTCCAAGGCAATCACTCTTGACCGGTTATAGTCGGAATTTACTGATTCACTGATTTGCTTCTCATTCAAGGACACCGTAGTAGAGTACACGCCACCAGTTTCAGAAGTGTAAAGTTTTATCGGTTTGACAATACCAAGTGATTTACAAAGTTTATCCAGCTTCTTAAGTAACTCTGCAGCATTTGACGTGGAGCACTTGGAAACTGCTGAACTCTTCTCAACATTTCCACCGGCCTGCTGGTGCTCTACAGATTCTGCTTGCTGTAACGAAACACTAAGATAACCTGGTCTGTCTGCTCCTGATATGTCAAAGGTCTTGGAACATTTCTTTAAAAAGGTAATCCATCTAAAATAACTTGAACAAACTGCCTTCAAATCCTTAGCTGCAGAGCGAATTTCATCGACACTTGCTATCTTTGATATTAGATGGGTTCCCGGGTTGGCCTGCAGGAATTTGCAAAGTGCTTCTTTTAGCTTCTGTTCCAAACATGTGATGGTATTAAAAACTAAGTCACATATTGCTTCAAGACTGTTTTCAGCTGAATTCTTTGTAGTGCTGGAACATGCAGCTGTTATAACTCCAGATTCATCTTTCTTCTTTGTTGTGTGAGAGGAAGCTTCGCATTTCTGTTGTGGCGGGCTGAGGTCTTGACACAAGACGGGCTCGGAAATTGCTTCAAAACTGTTTTCAGCTGAAATCTTTGTAGTGCTGGAACATGCAGATGTTATAACTCCCGATTTATTTTTCTTCTTTGTTGTGTCAGAAGAAACTTTGCATTTCTGTTGTGGCGGGATGAGGTATTGACACAAGACAGGCTCGGAAATTGCTTCAAAACTGTTTTCAGCTGAAGTCGTTGTAGTGCTGGAACATGCAACTGTTATAACTCCTGATTTATCTTTCTTCTTAGTTGTGTCAGAGGAAACTTCGCATTTCTGTTTTGGCGGGCTGCGGTCTTGACACAAGACAGACTTGGAAATTGCATCAAAATTGTTTTCAGCTGAAGTCATTGCAGTGCTGGAACATGCAACTGTTATAACTCCGGATTTATCTTTCTTCTTTGTTGTGTCAGAAGAAACTTTGCATTTCTGTTGTGGCGGGCTGAGGTCTTGACACAAGATGGGCTCACTTTGGCTATGTTGTAAACCCTTGTTCTCAACCGAAACTAGATTGGACGTCTTGAGAAGGCTCGTGGGCAACTTAAACTGGAACATGGGATCATCCTTATGGCTGTAGGTAAACGTGTCAGCATATTTCTTCAGGAAGGTAATCCATCTAAAAGATTTCTTCAGTTTATTAACGATCAACGCTATCTCTGGATTAGCTCTGACTTCACGGACCAGCAGAGGAGTGTTCTCTCTTTGCCTTAGTAATCCAACTAAGCGGTTTCGGAGCAATTTTTCTTTAGCACAACAATCTTCTGCAGAGATATTTGTTGGCCTGTTTAACTCTGCACAGGATAAGGAAAAGCCTCTACCACGAGACATCTCACTTTTATACAGCTCTTGATCTGGATGTTTCTGCAAACAGATTTTAGACTTCGGCTCTTGCAGATCCTTTATCTTATTCAATTCCTGCTTTGAACTCTTTAGAATCTCGTTGCACAATCGGAATCTAAACTTGGGTCCTTTCTGGTCGCTTACCGTGAAGTACTCACTATTCTCAGTCAAGAACTTGCTCCACCTGAAACGTTCTTCATCTGATATCCTAATCCTGTCTAGTGCGGGTTTGATGTCGGGGTGGACAGCCGCTTCACTTACACGAATTGGTGCATTGTTGTTTCTCACGAGCATGCTGACCAAGTAGTCTCGTAACTCCGTCTTACTGGAGATGGGATCATCACTCTTGATTGAAGTTCTTTTAGATGAGCTTCTTGAGTCTTGAGAGGCACCTTTAGTTTCTTGGGTTGTCTTCATCTTGATATTAAGCTTCTGTTGGGGTTGCTCCAGTAAACTACAACACAATCGGAACTGAAGATTGTGACTCTTTTCGTGGCTGACTACGAAGCTGGCGCTGTTCTCATGCAGAAAGTCGATCCATCTGAAATATCTCTCTGACCGCCGTAGACTGTCTACAATAGGCTTAAGCTCTGGGTGGTTTGCCGCGTCGTTTACAAGAATAGGAGCATTGTTCGACTTCTTGAACATGTTGACCAAACGATTTCTCAGTTTTCGTTCATCACTTCCATCCCTTGTTGAAGCTAACATGTCATTGAATATTTCTGTAGAGGCACCGTGTTTTTGGTTTTCACTGCTGTCAATAAACGTCTTGTTTGTTCTTTTAAGGAATGTTTTGCTCAACCGGAATCCAAACATCGGCCCATTCTCTTCGCTCGTTTCAAAACATTCAGTGTTCTTCTTGAGAAAATCAATCCACCTGAAGTACTTATCACATGACATCCTAATCTTGCTTAGGATGGGCAAAAGCTTTGGATGGACAGCAGCTTTCCTGACAAGGATTGTTACGTTGTTGGTTTTCTCCAGCATCTCGATCAAGTTTGTACAAAGCTGTTCCTCGTGCAACGAGTAATTAGTTTCTGTCTCTTTCTCTTTTTGCACAGTAGACATCATTCCGACTTTCAGTAGTGGTTCTACCTTTGTATTTGCAGGCTTCTTCTTGTCACTGATAACTACATCATTATTTGATAATGTTTCCTGCGATTCTGGATGCTCGCGCTCTAACTGCTTTGCGGTCTTCTTGTCATGGGAATCGCCTTCGCTTTTAAACATTTTTGGAAGGGCCGTTCTCAATGCCTCCGTCTGCTCATTATTGATCAATGACTTGTTGTGGTTAACAGGTTTGTTTTCACTTTCTATCTGCGTGAAGCACGAATTCTCGGATTCTTCCACCAGTTCGTTTACCACCACATGGGCAATGTTTGCTTGGGGGTTGATTCCACCTTCTGATAGAGCGAAATGTCGTGTATCCTGCTTCTCGTTCCGTTCTTCTACACTGACATCCAATTCCTTGCTGTTGACAGTGGCTATGGAGTAGCTTGCATTGGATTGTTTCAGAGAACTTTGTTCTGTTTGATTCATTATGTTGATGAGATCGTCTTGCTTCATCGTTTCATTTTCGGTGTTCGTGGAAGACACGTTGGTTAAAGGATCCGTCAATATCATCACAGGGTTAGAGATGGTTGAAGAATTGTTAGACTTTTCGATCCAGTCTACACGTTCTTGCTTCTTTCTTGTTTCTTTTGATTCATCCACAGAAATAACCTCATGCTCCAGGTCTGCTGTCGTCTTTCGTTTCTTCTTCTTTTTCTTCTTCCTTGTGTCTTCGTTTTGGTTGTTCATTGATGGACTTGTCTCTGTGACGGACGGGTGCTCTATCCCTCTTGCTTGACAATGTTTCCCTTCCATATTTAGTGACATAGAATGAGAGCACCCAGATGATTCTAAAATTTTACTTCTTTCTTGCTCTGTTTCTCCATGGAGTGCGCTTTCGTCTTTGGTCACTGATGGAAGGGACGATCTTGATTGTTCTTTTTCCTCATTATGGATCAGCGAGCTCTTGTGGTCTACTTGATTGTCTTCAACCTCTCCCTGTGTGCAACACGAGGTCCCTAATTCTCCCACCGGTTCTCTTTCAACCTCAAGGGTCATGTAGCTTTGAGAGTTGAAAGCTGATAGAGTCCTCAGATTCGTTTTCAGTTCTTCTGAACCAATATCGAATTCACCACAAACATCAAGAATGCCAGCTGAGGTTGGTACATAACTTTGATTATTGGTTATGGATGCCGAACACTTTTCATTGCTCTGCTTCAAAATAATTTGTTCAGTTTGATTCATTATGTTGTCGAGATCGTCTTTCTTCATCGTTTCACATTCGTTGTTCGTGGAAGACACGTTGGTTAAAGGATCCGTCATTATCATCTCAGGGTTAAAGATGGTTGAAGAATTGTCAAACTTTTCGATCGAGTCTATACGTTCTTGCTTCTTGCTTGTTTCATTTGATTCATCCACAGAAATAACTTCATGCTCCAGGTCTGCTGTCGTCTTTTGTTTCTTCTTCTTTTTCTTCTTCCTTGTGTCTTCGTTTTGGTCGTTCATTGATGGACTTGTCTCTGTGACGGACGGGTGCTCTATCCCTCTTGCTTGACAATGTTCCCCTTCCATATTTAGTGACATAGAATGTGAGCACCCAGATGATTCTAAAATTTTACTTCTTTCTTGCTCTGTTTCTCCATGGAGTGCGCTTTCGTCTTTGGTCAGTGATGGAATGGGCGATTTTGATTGTTCTTTTTCCCCATTATGGATCAGCGAGCTCTTGTAGTCTACTCGATTGTCTTCAACCTCTCCCTGTGTGCAACACGAGGTCCCTAATTCTCCCACCGGTTCTCTTTCAACCTCAAGGGTCATGTAGCTTTGAGAGTTGAAAGCTGATAGAGTCCTCAGATTCGTTTTCAGTTCTTCTGAACCAATATCGACTTCACCACACACATCAAGAATGCTAGCTGAGGTTGGTACATAACTTTGCTTATTGGTTGTGGATGCCGAACTCTTTTCATTGCTCTGCTTCAAAGTACTTTGTTCAGTTAGGTTCATGGCGTTGTCTCGATCGTATTCCATCTTTGTTTCATAATCGGAGCACGTGAAGGTAACGCATGCACTAGAATCTGTCGATATCATGTCACCCTTGGAATTGGCTGATGGTGTGTTCATCTGTTCTATGATTTTTGAGACTTCGTGCACACTAGTGCTTGTCTGCGTTAAGGTATCCTTTGCTTGCTCCGCAGAGATAGCCTCATGCACAGGATGTGCAGTCGTCGTTTCTACTTTCTTCTTGCTTTTGGTCTTCTTGTTCTTCTTTACTGTGTCTTCTTCTTTCGTTTCCTGCAAACAATTGCTTGACAGTTCTTCTGTTCGTCTATGGGATTCTTCATTTATCACATTTGTTTGCTGTTTTTCTTCTTGCCCCGGCATCTCACGAAGGACGTTTTCATCCAAATACTTGGCATATTTAGCATAAAGTAACGTTTCCGTTGACGATGCGGTAAGCATTTCTCTGGTGACGACAACATCAATACATGTTGCATGTGAATGTATTGAAATGTCTTTGACTTGATCGGTTGCACCATTACCATCAACATACATGTCTTCTTGTAGTTTAGGAGTTTGGTTTGGTTCAGGAACAGAAGGTTCCACACTTGAGACAACTGTCGCTGTTGTATTGTCTGGCAATTTAACACTTCTTTCGGGAGAACATGTATCAACTAATTGCTCGTTTCTCATCACCTCGGACACAGGCGATGTTCCGTCGACCTGCCTTGTCACATAGTTATCTTCATTCAGGCCGAGATGAGATGATGTAGTGGTTGTTACTTCTTCTTTGAGACTTGCATTTGAAGACACGGAAATCCAACTTGTCCCTTTCAACGTTTTATAAAGAGTATTCAAAAGCTTGAACTCATTCTCCTTTGTCTCGAATGTTTCCACGTGTGCTTTCAAAAACAGGGGCCACAGTACAATCTGACGATTTAACTTCATCCTGTCGATTACTTGCCGCAATTTCTCGGGAGGATCACCACGCATGTGATCAATAAGAAGAGGTCGGTTGTTTCGAGCAAGGAATACATCAACTAATGCATTCTTGAGGTCTTGGTCAACCTTTTCTGCTTCTTGATCATGGTAACTTTTTTCTCTTTCTTCGTTAAACCCCGGATTCGTTTCACCTGTCTCGGATGCAAATTCAGCTGAACAGTTCGATCTCACCAAACTCGTTTCCCGCATGCTCGTATTTTGAAGTGGTATATATGCTTCGCTGACAATCTCGCTTTGGGCGTTCTTACTGCGTTCTTCCATACTGTCTGTGGCAGTCTTGCTGTCGCCTGTAGATTGTAATGTAGAACGGCAGAACTGTGCATCCTTCAAAGAAACGAAGCGCTCCTTTTGCATCCCATGGACGTTAAAGATGTGATCATACTTCTTCAGGAAACGTTTCCACTTGAATTTCGTTCCTGTGCGCTGCTTCATATCACGACTAAAACCTGCAATATCTGGAACATGTAAAAGATCATTTACATGATGTGACCCCGGATTTGCTTTCATGTATTGGCACAGCTTGTTCTTCATCTCTTCTTCGTAGCCTTTTACGACATCAGTGGCAACATCCGTTTTGGAAGGCCGTGCTACACAAACTGTTTTTAGCTCTACAGTCTTGTACTCGGGAGACCTTTTGTTGTCTTTTCCTTTCTTGCTTTTCGTCTCTGGCATATTCTTCTTCAAGTTGACTTTACTGTTCTTGAACACACGTGTAGTATCAGCCAATGACAGCCAGTATGTCCCCTCACGATAGGTGCAGGAAAATGCATCTTTACACTTTTCTAGGAAAGTAACCCAGTCGAAATTGCTTCTGTTGATTTTTTGTGCCAATTTCTTGTTTCTTTTAATATTAACCACATGAGGTAGGTTTACAGGGACTGAACACCGTGTTAGGTACTTTGCGATCCTGTTCTTCAGCCTTTCTTCTAGTGCATTTCGCACATTTTCTTGAGGAAAACGAATGGTTGTAGGATTATTCATATTCAGCCAGCTCATCTCGGAGCGAGCAGTTGTTTCTCTTTCCACCTTGTGGTCAACATCACTTAGGAGTGGAAGTGTTTCTTCAAGCAAGACCAACCACCAACGTCCACCTACTTTCACACACTCCATCACATCTTGGCACCCCTTCAAGAAAGTAAACCATAAAAACCTTTCTCCAGGGTTTATTTCCTTGGCAACACTCTTATGTGGAGGATAGTTAGCCACATCTACGACTGTACGGCAACCTGAGCGAGCTCTCAAGTAGTTTAGAATCTTGTTCTTCAGCATCACTTCGAGTGGACTAAAGATGACCACAGAGGGACAATAGGTATCTTTACTCACATTTACATTTTCGTCTTTGTTGGCTGCAATGGATGTAGGAGTATATTCGTCAACGGCCATCCAATATGTCCCATCTTGGCACATGAAGTCCTTTTCGTATTCATGATCAAGCCAACTGGATTTGCTTCCAATCTTTCTCATTGATCTTTTTCTGTGTCTGGTTCGAACTGTGGCACACGGCAGCCGTACGAGTACGTAGCCGATTGTTGGACACTCCTCTTTGTTAGCCTGAAGCTCTTGTTTGAGCCGTGTCACTTGGGAATGAACAGATGCATTCTTCACGTCTTGATAAAGCTTTTCTTTGGCTACTCTTTGGCTACTATTACGTTTCGTTCTCTGTTTGGTAGCTCTGTAAGCAGGGTTTTTCTTCTTTGAAAGATTTTCTTGTGAACAACATATTCCAGTTCCAGCCAAGGATGAGCGATTCAATGGTTCGTGCATGGATAGCACAGGATGCTGGATCTTCGACATGGATGGGGGAACCAAACCAAATTTAGGTGCGAGTCTAGATGTAGTCGCGCCTTGGGAAGTATGATCAACAGTGGCTTGATACTTACTGCAACTCAGCGGCTTTCGCTCTCCCTTAACGGCAGTAGCGGTAGAAAGCTGGTGGGTTGTCATGGCAGCTAATGTCAAGGATTTCTCGGCATCAGAAGGTAAGACGTTTGCAGATAACCACGTTTTCTTGGCTGAGGTTTTAGTGACGTTAAAAAGAGAGTTACGTGTATCAAGAAAATGCTTCCAATCAAATGTTTTCTCGTCACAAAGTTCAGCTTTGTGGACGATTGTTTGTACTTGTGGAAGGCCGGTGACAACAGAAAGATCATGGAATATGGTCTTAGGACATGCTCTTAGGTACTTAGAAATTTCAACTTCTAACAGATCTTCTAAGCTGTGTACAACTTCCGCACTCATGTCGTCTGGAATATCCAATTCTTCCTGGAGTACAATATTTGCCATTTCAGCAGCCTTCACAAGCTCAGTGATTGTCACCTTCTTCTTCTGTTTCGTTTTCGTTTTTTCTGGCACGTCTCTAACATCACCTTGTCTTTCTCCACATTTTGGTCGGACATCTTTCCTTGTAGCATCTTTGGAAAACGAAATTGTAGCCTTTTGCTCCTTTTGTTTCTTCTGATGTGAACTGCCATTTATTGAGTCATAGTTTTCTTCCAGTAAATGGACGTTGTATGGCTTGAGAAGAACAAAAGCATTGGTTTCCACGTCAACACTCGAGGCATTACTGCAGTCTGATTTAAAAGGAGAGACATCCACCTGTAAATCCAGATCAAGCTCTGTGGTATCTGAACAACCATCACTAGTTGCATTAGCTGATGTAGCCTTCTCTTGTACCTTGTTCTTGCCTGAAATTTCCACTTCCTTGATCAACTGGTTCAATAGAGGTCGTACGGAGCATTCTGGGATGATTCCTGAGTGCATATCGCCTTTGTAGCGAAAAGCCTTAGTGATAGCTTCTCTCATCAAATTGATAATCACAAGCATCTTCGACGTAAGTGGATGGTCAGCGCTGAACGTACACTTCTGTTGAAAAAGTTCCACAGACAGAAATCTCTTCTCTCTGGCACTAATCTTAAACTTGGCTCCAAATTGCTGTGAGTGGAATGTCAACAGCAGTGCCAACGCAAGAAGGTTGTCACTGTCAGTTGGTAGCAGTGTTACGCCATCAAGATACCCAGTCATCGCAGACGAGGCTGTGTAATTGTGAGCTACTCCATAGTGATCTACCCCTTCAGTCTCACAGGCAAAGCCAATAGGATTTCTCCATTCCAGACGAGGTTTGCAGGTCCTCCTACCACTCTTCAAAGCAGCACCACCAACACTGAACAACGACCACTGAATGAGATATGGCTGAAGAGGCATTCTGAATTTTGCACGGTCAACTGCTTCATCGTCAACTACAGAACTACTGGCTTGCTGGATCTGAACATGAAATGGATTCCTTCCTTCGCTGAACATATGCAAGGAATGAGCAGACATTGGTATATCGCTGACTGTGCGTTTGCGTTTACCTTGAGCCTTCTGTTGTGCCTGCATGCCATATCCAAGAACAACGGCGTCATCCTCACACTTCTTCATTATAACAGGGGAGCAAATGGGATACAAAATCTGTAAAAGGAATGTAACGTATTAGTGTTATAACTTATAATACTAATTTTAGTTCTGTACTTTTCTCAGATGTAATTTAAAGTGTAATATCAATTATTGACTAAAGTAAAAACCTGTAAAAGTACTCACAAACAATTTTAAATTAAGTTAAAATAAAAGTGCTGAAGAAGAGATAGGCTGAAAGAGATTATTACCGATTTCGGTAAATGTTAACTTGATTTATTTCTTTAATTTCCTACTGTTTCATTGGATACCATGCCAACACAACTTGCAAAACAAATAACAACATGTTTCAAGCCAAAGAGTAATCAAACCAAATTCACAAGTTCAATATGATCAAACAAGACTTGTACACTCTGAAAAACTGTATTTATTTATTTTATTATTATTATTTTTTTTATTGTTATTGAAAACGTGTATGCAATGTTCAACTATTGTTTTTGACCAAATCTGTCCGAATCAGTAGATGCCTTCAAGAATTAGACGTTTTTTTAAATTGTTAATAGTAGTTAAAACTACTATTACATACTGTTATGTTGTTGTTGAATCTCTTGCAATCTGTTTGTATACATTTCGACTTTGTACTTAATAAAAAAAGATACTGAAATCATGTTAGCAAACTAGAGTGTGTTCTATTGAACAATTTTGTCTTCTAAAAACAAAAAATAAGATAAGCAATGCGACCTAACACTACGGGTTATTATACCATTATAAATCAGCGAATACTGGCACAAATCAAGTTCTGTCAGCACCAAAACAAAACAAGAGACAAGTGCAAATCGGCTTTCGTGTTGATTTCTCGAAAGTATGAGTCAAAATTTATTTTATTTTAATTTTTTTTATTCTATGAGCTTCGTCAGCAACACATAGTGATAAAGCAAAGAAAGAAAAATATATATGGCAGGGTATCCACAGCAGCGTTAGCCAATTACTGTGGGCTCGAAACTATTAAGAAGACAATAAAATGAATAGTAAAACCTAAATATTACAAACGGACATACATGGATGGTCTACTGAGGGCACGAGAATGGACGGACAAGACTACGGGCTGTGTTACATTTCAAACATATCTATTGATTTAAAAGTACGGGAATTGTTGTACTCATAGTTATTTAAGGCAGAAAATAATGTTTTAGCATAGTGGATTTGAAAGAGCTAAGGCTGTCCATGTTTAAGTTCAGTTCATCAGAGAGAGTGTTCCAGATTCTTGTGGTTCTTACAGCGAAGGATTTCTGGTAGGTTGTTGTTTTACACTTACGGACATAAATGATAGAATGAAGGTAGAGAGAAACTAGAGGGCGCTTCTTGGTTGGTGCTTTTTAGTTCGCGAATTGTCCAGGAAATGATATCTGATATGTTGTACACGGTCTTGTAGTAATATCAAAACCAACAAGGAATGTTGCCAACAACGAGACCGCTGATACAACAGAATGCAGTAAGCGCACTAGAAGTATGTGTGATCTTTGCGAGAATTATTTACTGGACACTACTATCTTTTCTAGCATAATCACGGGCAGAATTCATCACATTAAAAGTCGAGTTTTGTAAACTAATAGGAATCTTATCTATTCGGCTAACTGTACTAAATGTCAAGTCCAATATGTAGGATCTACTTCCAACGAGTTTAAAGTCCGCTTCCGGAATCATAAATCTGATATGAAGCGCGGCAAAGAATCATGTGAACTTGCGGTGCATTTTAATTCAAACCTACATTCGCTCAACCAAATTTGTTTTACTGTAATAGAGCAAATTAGAGCCACTGATAATGTGGAAGCAGTATTAACTGATAAAGAAGCTTAATGGCAGCACAAATTAAAACATTTCCTTCATATGGGCTCAACAAAAGAAAATAATGTAACTCTTACAAGCAAGTACAATATCTGTAATCAGCCTTAGCGATTTTACTATTTAGATTATTTTTCCTTTGAACTTTGAGCATATATATATACTTTTTTTTCCCTTCTAGTAATACCTTCTTTAGTGACTCTGGCTCATCAAAAAGTGTCTTCGAGATTTGAGGGACAATAACTGATCTTCGTGGATCAAGGCCTGTGCTCTCTATAAGCTGCATTTCTTCAGCTGGTTTGCTCTTTGTTTCAGTTGCTTCCAGCTCGTGGCTCTTCGCAGCTTTCCCGTGAATGATAGTTGGGGTTAAAGCTGCACAAAGAATCGTGTTGAGCAGAACCATGTCTTTCGTGAACAGTTTATCAATTGGCAAGGCTGGCGCTGCTACAGCAGTTGGACCCTTGGAAAGATGTTTCAGAAGCTCCTTTACCTGTTGAGGGATCAATGATCTGTTATATAACAAAATACTAGGCAATCTCTGAGATTTAAAGAAAAAGGCTTTTAAAAGTGAAATTGGAAATTGCTTACAGAACCACTCACAAAAGAAGATAAGTATATCAACGCACACGCAATAGTTAAAATAATAAAACATTTCTGAAAAAAGGGATACTGCCGTATTTTTCTTTCTTTCTTTTTTCTTTCTTTTTTCTTTCTTTTTTCTTTCTTTCTCAGTTTCTTTCTTTCTTTCTTTCTTTCTTTCTTTCTTTCTTTCTTTCTTTCTTTCTTTCTTTCTTTCTTTCTTTCTTTCT
>JANUFV010177752.1:0-12855 GCA_024757865.1 Epizoanthus scotinus | reverse complement strand
AAACGTCAGCTCAAACCTACCACCCTCACGGCGAACAGCATAACATCAACTCCTACAGTTGATTAAATCAATCTCATAAAACAAACTATATTTGGTTAACCTTATAAGTATGAAACATCATCTTTCACAACAAATTTGTCGGTCGTTTCAACAGTAAAATTAGTGAAAATTTGAAATGTCCGCATGTTCCTGAAAAGTATTAAAACATTCATTCTTAAACGAACATAATAGAAAAAAATACTTGTTATAATGATATAAATTATTTCTACCACAATAAGACACAAAACATTGGTGGATTTGACCAACAAATCAAAATGCAGTATCAGAATACATTTTTGATATACGACCTGCTTGAATATAAAATAATGAAAAAGAAACGAATTGAACACGTTATATCCTGCAGCAATACCACAGAATGGATGGAGAAGTCCCCTCTATCAAAGTAAAACTCGACGGCAAAACTCAGTTTTTATAGATTTTACGGCCAACCAAATGACGAACGTAAAGTGTCGTGTCGATAGTTGTATGAAAAAGAAATTGTAAAACCTCAAGTCTCAAGCGAATCTAACGTATTATCAATCGAAGAGGGGACTTGAACCTTATTTTTCACAATAAATGCATAAAAGTTTATTAGCTTGTACTAGCGAAATTATTAAAGTATCGAGTCGATACTTGAAAAAAATGAGATAAAAATTTTAACTCTGAAGCGAAGCTAAACATGTGTCAAACGGACGTCACTGGTACTATATCTATCGCAGAGAAAGGAGGAAGAAAGCAACACATTCTAGCACAATAAAACACATGAAACTTTACTAGTTTTACTAACAATGTTATCAACACAAAGTGAGGTTTCTTGCTGGAGAAAGTATTGAATCTTCAATTTTTAAGAGAACCCGGCATGTGCTTAGCTCCATTTGATCACGGCGGGCCATAGCAAGTTATACCAATCGCCAATATCTCACTGCTTTTTCTTCAGTCCATTCTCACTTCAAATCAAGTTCGTGTAGTACCTGTCGCTCTCATTGTCTAATGTGAACATGCTAAATGTATCTCACTGGGGGGTTAAAGATGTTGTTTCGATTTGACCAAAAACAAAAGTTTTTTTTTATCAAAACAAAACTCCACAGCTCTTGCATGCCATTTGCGTGTCGAAAACTACATTAGATGGCGCAACTTTGTGCAAGGAATTACAATATTATTTAAAAGCTAGCAAAAGATGTGTATTATCTGCCTTTTTTTATTGTACAATACAATGATTTGATATTTCGTGAGTGGCCATATATATTTTGATTCTCATTTACTTATTGAAGTTTTAAAATATTAAAAGCGGGGAAAAATGATTAGTTTTACTTTTCGTTGGCAATAGTTTTAGTGAAAATTATCTGATAAATATCGGCTAATTATTTTTACCGGCAAGTTTTCGCCATGGGAAAGTCTTTTTCCAAATATTCTCCATGCATTGTATTTTTTTGGAAAGCGTGAGCGTAAGCGCTTTCTTTATGATAGGAAAAAAAGACATCCAAGTTCTCTTTTCTTAGCATTTGTTCCTGATTTAATAATCCCGAAATCATGAACATAATCCTGGAAAATCGAAGATAGCCAGCCATTGCAGATCTGAATTGTTAACACAATACAAGGGCGAAAACAAGTCAATGGCAGTGATTAGAAGGCCAAACAAGATAAGGACGGGTATAGTTCCCGCTTTGTACACGGCAGACGAATCACTGATAGCATTTATCAGAACTGGTTGTGTAATGTCATTGAGAAGTCCTAACTCTACATCCAACACGGTGAAAACCCCTGGCCAATCCATAATTAAAAAGCCGATTTCACGAACTTCAAGTGTTGAAATGTAGAGAGTTCTAGCGGCACATTCAATATCTATGAAGCCATAAAACGATAAAACACAATTATATTTAGGCCTCGATACACATCTGCAGTTATCAACTCACCAATATATCCCTCAACTTCATTAATGTTTACACTGATTTGAAAAACAATTGATATTTTGAATTTGATAAGCATTACAACCTTATATACTTAGTCATTTTTAAAATTATTTTATTCTCAATACGTTCCTTAAACAAATCTACTGTGTCGTTCATGTCTGCCAAGCTGAACTGAAATATTCAAACAGGAAAGATTTTGAAAATTCATAGCTTAATCTGCTATTTTTCTTTAAATATAATTGGCTGGATTGGTTTTGCTAGCGATCCCCTGTGCAAGCTTAAATTGTGTTATCCGATAGGTGTTTGCATAAATTATAAACACGTCCATGGAAAATGTACGTTCGTGTGTTTGTGTAGTTAATAACTGCAGATGACAAGTTCCCAGGCGGTAGAATGAAGATTACGAAAGCAACTCAACGACGGGCGACTAAATTGATTACTGTATCATAAATCTTTTATGGAAAATCTTCGATCCATTACGACCTTAAAAGATAAATCGAATACTTTTAACTCCCTTTGCAAGGGAATTAATCCATGGTGTTGAAAGTTGATTGCAAAGTTGATGATGAGTTAATTTAAAATTTTTCAATAGATATCAGCAGATGAATTTTGATAAGGATGATTTGATATCAGAATTAAAGGTCAGATTAAGTTGACAGGAGATTCTGGGTTAAGGTAGTTACAGAGGAGTTGTGTCGCAAAGTAAAGCGTGCCGATTTGAAAGTTGCTATTGTTGAAAAATCCTAATATCAAAATAGCTGTTACCTATGAGATGATGTTCATAGCCAGCTCATGATCTTCCTAGCTGGAGATTTGGCTATTGTCAATACAGGGAAATCACTCACCGGTGGGGCTTTTTACTAGTTAATATGTCTCGACTTTATACCATCATTCCTTGATGACTTCTTTTATAGGTAATTCCCTTTCCATTACAGAGATTTGTCAAATTGCTCAAACACCAAACAGTCTTTGCGACAACAACTTTTGACCGAAACATCAAAACTTTAATGGCACTCTTAAACATCAATGAATGTTGAAATGATAGCGGGATATAAATTGGAGAAAACAGTTTTGAAGATTTGTCTTTACTGTCTGTAAAATCAAATATTTCCCAACTACGTGACGGCTTATTCAATTTTCGATTTGATTGTGAAATAATTCTCACCAAAATATTTCTTTTAAGAAAATTCTGATTCTTTGCAATGCCTATTCGACCCTTCAGAAGATGAATAGAAACTCTTGAGAAAACAGAATTAAATTTTCACTCTTCGAAAGAAAACGATTCTCGTGGGAGGATGAATATGAACAAGCCAGAACAATTCGTTATTCCAAGCCCTTTGGTTTGTTCAATTTTGTGTTTATTGTTAGCTTTTGGATGGCAGTTTATTGTGCCACAGCAAATCTTGGAGGAAGTGAATCCCGCGGTTTATTGAAGCAAACAAATGATACTTTTTTTATAACGTATGGGATTAGAAAGTCTTTTTGATAGGTTAATATGCTCAGATAAAGCCCAACAAACCGTCTAACACATTCCTTTTCATAACCTATTGGCTACGATGCATTGACAATGCGACTGATACAACACTCGAACAGTTTGCCGGATATTCCGTAATTGAAATTGGCTTTGCTCAAACTAAATCGACTGTGAAATTCGCAGACACTTTCTTTATAGAGTAAATTTTCCTTTTTGTTCAAATAAACAAAGACTATCTTTTGTCAGTTGCTAATGAGTTAAAACCAAGACGTCTTTATAGAACAGAAAACTCAGCTATCGGTATGAATGTTGATCTGAAATCAAGACAGAATTTTTTATCATTTAGTCCGTCTGATGTATCCTTTTTCCATAATTTCTCGGGATTTACTACTTAGTCAAAATTTATTATTTAGTAGTAGTCCCAAAGTGGGTCTGCAGGGGATTATTAAATTGTAATGAAGTTATTTTCACTTAACCATCTGTTCAGTTTCATTTGAATCGCTGTGTTTGCGTCGTACATGACAAAAGATTCGGTCTTTTCACAAAGTTTGGCCTCCCTCTATGCCCTGAGTTCCCATGAAGTTTCAGTTCTAGTACAATTTACGGGTACTATTCATGATGCCATTTATTTATCTATAATTGTGTGAATCTTCAGACGCGATAATATGCTGTATTTTGTTGCCAGTTGCTCAATTTTCGCTGGTGGTTGATTTATTAATTTGACCGATTGTGCGAATGGATCGATTATTGTGAGTTCGTAATGTTTACATTCTTATCAGAAAAACATTTTCTTGTATTTTAACAACTACATCAGGTGGTTGAAACCAATAGAACCAACTTGTCAATAACCTACAAGTCAAAAGGGAAACGACATATAAACCTTGGGAATTGTTTGTCCTTGTGTCAATTGGTGCAAAATTTGATCTTATTTGTTGGAAGTTTGCGCTCTTATTTTCATTTCATTTCTAAATTTTGTAGTTTTCATTAGAATCTCGCATCCGGAATGACTGTTTCACTTAACTTATGATTTTAATTAGTTTGCCATCATTAATTTGAAATCAGAAACAATGTATTGTAATAGTAATTAAATTGTAAGCTATAAATAAGTGGATTTGTTAGGAGAAGCTCGTCAGTTTTAGGTCGGCTGCAGAAAGGGTCGGACCTGTAAACACGCACTCGAGATGCACGCCTACGAACCCAGTGTGCAGTCATCATTCATCAACTCAATGTATCGACCAAGCTCTGCGATATCCAGCACGAATCAACAGAGCAGTTATGGATATAAAAGTTCCCAAGAATACCCAATGGCTGTGAGGTTTGATAACCATCCTCTGCACCCACTTTCCAATTACAACAACGGCAGCTCTTTCTCCTTCTACCCATGTGCTTCAAGTCATCGCTATGTCCATGACATGAATTGTGGATATGCCAGCTCCCTTCACAATGGTAAGTTGAGTCATTTCGACTTGTTTAGAGTATCAAGATCTTATTTGAGATATATCTCAGTCAAATATCGTTAACTGAAATATTTGTGCCAGTATTCTTCACTAACGTCTATACCCAGCTAATCTATTTGTGAAAGCATATCAAGTACTTCGTCACCTCAAAAATATTGAAATAATGTATAAACCCGTTTGTATATAGAAAAAAAGTCAATAATTTAGCTTCATTTTGCTAGCACATTTCTCGTGTTTTAGATAAATTTGTAATTAAAAGTACAGTATTTGAGAGAACATAATTGTACAAGATTTCTAACTCTCCAAACTTCAGAGTTTTCTAACAACAGATATATTTTGTGTTTACAGGATTCATAGCTTGTCGAAGGCCGAAGCGAATTCGAACAGCCTTTACACCAACGCAGCTACTACACTTGGAGAATGCGTTTGAAAAGAACCACTACATCGTTGGAACAGAACGAAAGCAGCTTGCTACATATCTGAACCTTTCCGAGACCCAAATCAAAGTTTGGTTCCAGAATCGCCGAACGAAGTGGAAACGTCAGCAAGCAGAAGAAAAAGCTCAAGCTCAGGGCGGACAGAACCCGAACATCGGCCACAACATGAACGCCGAGGCACATGCGGTAAACAGCGCACACTTGCAAAAAGAAGAACAAGAAATATAAGAAAAATGACAATTCAGAAATGAAACTATATATATTGAACTGGTGGGAACAGAAAGCTAACGACTCGGACAATATTATGCACGCTTAGTTTCCCAGCCAGACTATTACTGGAACATTCGCAGCAATATCGTAATGGTTACCTAATTGCTTCTGCCAATTTTTTGTAGCTTCAGTATTTGCAGTATTGAAAGTTTATAAAAACAACAAAATTAGCAGCTGTATGATAAAAAATGCCCAGCTTCAGTTGTAAATAAGACACGACTTAGATAATCGTGTTTTTGTAAGAGCACTTCTTGCATAATACTGAACAGTTTGATACTCAAAAAATTCGTAGTGAAAATGATGCTACATTTTCGAAAAAGCTGGCAGTTGTTCGCGAAACAAAAAGTGATTGAAAGCACTGTAAAAGATTAATATTTCTTTCATGCAGAGAGAAAAATACATATCTTGTTATTATCTACCAAGACTGGATAGATAGCTGTATATAAAAGGACTTGTTTTTTAAATTGCGGCGCTAAGAGTCTTTGTACATACGTTTCTTCTTATCTGGTCAAGCAAATATATATACATATATATCAAAAAAGAATAACGGATTTTATATCAATTGCTTTTGGTCTTTACTTAAACTCCTTAAGATACTTTTTCAATAGCCAATATAATATGAGCGTTTTCTTGTATCGCAGTAACATATGAGACCGTTTACTAAACTTTCCATATCCTGGCTGAGTTTTGTTCGAAGTCCTTTGTTTTGAGTTGATTATAAGAGAGATCAATCTTAGCCTTGTTATTGCTCACCGAACCTACAAAGTTTATTCTTTACGATTAAGTGCGAATAATGTCGTTATCAATTGCTATTGTAAAAAGAACTATAAACATTTACAACAAAGAAAGATTTATAATAAAAATTATTGTGCAAAACCTGTGTTCGTGCGAAGTTTAACGCCTAGCAATGTTTGAAGTCCACACCCAGTTCGATCCCTCCATCTGTCTCAGTCTCACTGTGTTCACATCAAATACAACTTTCAAGTCAACTTTTAAATCCCCCTTACATCAATGTTCCGAGTTGGTCTAACTTTAAAAATCTACTGAATCGTCTAATGTCTTAGTTTAGCAGTTTAATATTCCAATGAAACTGATAAACACGAAATCAATCTTTTCTCAGTTACTTTAGCAGTCTTTTCACACCCTCAACAAGAGATATAAATTAGAGCGCTGCCAAGCATTGTGCAATGAAACTTTCACACATCCTTGCTCAAAAGGTACAAATTTTCACCGAAGTGTTGGTTTAGAAATGCTTCAGCTTATAATTGAATTTTTGTCAACGATTATAATAGTTTGTTTTTGAAATCTCTTCGTTTTTCAATTCCCGCTGTCTTCTATTGACTAAGTACATCTAACAATATGGAGAAACAAACTCTGATCTAGAACCAAGTGGCTTTCTGGCAGGTGGTTTTACTGTGCGCATCAAAACAAGAGCGAAAAGCAAGTTTTTATCGTGGGAATTGACCCATGGTTTTGTACACAAGTTTTCAGTTCATCTCCCGCTTAACCCCTATTTCACAGTCATGGGTGTTCAAGTTTCCTAAAGGCCGCAATATACCTCCGTTTACCTAATCCTAGTTAGTGTTTTAGTTTCATGATGACTTCTATCCAGCTACAATGAGTTTGAAATTAAGTTAATAAACTAAAGTTAATTAAAATTTGATGACACCTTCCGATATATTTCAAGCCATTTCAAATTATATAATAACGAGAAGAAGATACTCTAATTCTGTATACGACTATTACATACCTAACTTTGTGAGTGGATTTTAATATTTTTACTCAAGAATATAGCGCTTGATGTTACAAGAGTCAATTCCATGAAACAGCGTAGAATATATTCTTGCTTTGTTTATGTATGCAATTCAATAAAATAAAACTCAGAAATCAATGAAAAACTAACAGAAATACATGAAAAATAATTAAAACTGATCGGGTTCCACTCACGATATAGATGTCAAGATAAACGGATACAAAATTCAATATATCCATTCTTGATATGAAAACTGTTTTCGGTGAAGATACTTCTGAATTATTTGTTGTTCATCTGTAAGATTCTCGTCACACAGTCGGCGACAGATAGATATTTTAAAATCCTTCAATTCTATACAAAGATCTAACTAGCGTACATATAAGTTCACAAATCATTCTTTCCTTTTCTAAATGTATTTAAAGCCTCTCGAGCGATAACAATTCAGATATTCAAGTTTCAGTCAACTGCCTCGCATAGTGAACAGTGAAAGATCTGGAGACTGACGCCTTCATGTTTCTGATTCTAGTTTCTACCCATGTTATCATTTCTTGTTCTCGACCGCGAGGGAAAATTTGCTTATTGCGCTGGATTCACGATCGATTCACTGAAACACAGTTTAAAGCTTTAGTTTTCATATCAGTTTAGTCGATCGCCAATACATACCATCTTCAGTAGGTTACTAATAAGTTTATTCTCTAAAATAAAATACGCCCCCACCCCACCCCCAACGATCAGATAAGGCATTTCCTACACAAACTAGAAGCTTTTATAGCCATTTATCTGCAATTTAGTTGTCCAAACCTCGATTTTTCTGCCTTTTTTACATCTTCCCAGACTCATTTTTTAGTTCTTGTTTTAATTGATACAGCTATCTCATGGTGAGCTATGACGCACGGAATGGACTATAAATGGAGAGGAAATCCCTCTTCATGACGATAATGGATTGCATTAAAACCTTCCTATAATGTTGCCCATATATGTCGCACTTTTGTCATGCAAAGCGCCTGCTGAGGATATTTCCTGCTAAATTATTTCCAGCGTAAGATGCTTGTTAGTACTTAATGCTACAACTTAATGAAGGAATAAGGAAATGAATTTTGAGCAATACAGCGAAACAAACCCTAAATAAATTTGAAAGTGGTTACAGTGGTCAAAGTACCAATATCCATGACTTACATAACAAGGGGAGTTGTCAAACTGTTTAATCTATGTCAGGCAGTATTTATATAGATATTTTATATATTTCTAATAGGCCTTCTTCATGTGACGTTATTGTGCATGGGTAGAATTTTCACTTTCTAATTCGTAGCTACTTTTTACTGACAATTTGACACGTCTGGTTGTTAGCAATATTAGCATTTCTAGCGAGGTGAGGTGAATTAGATAATTTCTCAAGGAAAGTTGTGATAAAGCTATAAAACTTAAAATAATTTTTATATTTTATATTTTATATTTTTATAATTTTTATATTATAATGTTTAATTATTAAAATAAACATTTTGGACGATGCTACCAGCCCTAGCTGTTCATCTTGTAGTTTTCTCTCACTTCAGCTCAAATCTCCCTTTGTCACAGCGTAAAAAGTATTTTAGGTCGATCATCGTGATATTCAAATACTGCTGCCTTTTCCTTGACTATTTGTGAGGTAAGAAGTCTATTTGTAGACTGAGTGCTTTGTGTGGATGGTGTGGAGGAGGGGTGGTGTTAAGCTAATGATTGAGTGGGCTGGGAGAAGCAAAGGGAACTTTCTAAGGAGTACTGAAGAACATCATAGCATTAGTTCTCCGTTTTCACTAAT
This sequence comes from Epizoanthus scotinus, assembly GCA_024757865.1. Lineage (NCBI taxonomy): Eukaryota > Metazoa > Cnidaria > Anthozoa > Zoantharia > Epizoanthidae > Epizoanthus > Epizoanthus scotinus. The sequence goes on along the minus strand of JANUFV010177752.1, from coordinate 3,717 downwards.
GAATCTGATATGACACGCAAACATTCAGCACTGCAGCGCCTGGTTATCGATAACGACCCAATAATAGGAAAAGCACAGCAGTATTATTTCGCCTTATAAACGGGCATAGCGCAAAGATTAAATCGCAAGCAAAAAGTCTCTATATTTCACTGTAATAATAGACTTTGAGTCACCAATCTCAAGCGCGCGTGCATCCAAATGTTTTCGATCCATTTTGCGTGGCTACGATTTTCTTCAGTTGTGTAATGGAACACAACGCAATCACAGAGAAGTCTTTCACGGCTTGCTGTGCCTGTTGGGCCGCCAATCAAAACACTCGTTTGAGGTCCTTTTCGTGCGGTGCTTCACAAAAGGAAAATAGAATCTTGTAATGATTTCCCGGTTGATTTTAACTAGACGCAACTCTCTTGCGTCGCTGGTAGAAAACAAGCTTTTGTATACAATTTGAAACAACATATCGTATTACTGAAGAGCTGCGAAAAGCTTTACATTTCTCGCTGACTTTTACACGAAAATTTAGAACGGCATATCAGTTACTGAATTATGACCCAATTGAATACAAATTTTAATGAACCTTCAAGTCGAAATAGTTGTGAAAATGTTTTACTAAAACCCTTCAAAACTCTATGTTTAAGCAGTTTGCCTCATTGGTACCAAGGCAACTAACGGGTGCATTGATTATAAAGAGAACAATTCCCTGTTGTCTTTTGGTACAAGTTCCCCTTATCAGTTCACCAGGGAAAACCTGGTGGAGCAGACTAAAGCGAATTCATCACTTTTATTCATAACTAATATGAAGGGACAGACTCGTTATTAATATGCCGAATATGGCAGTTTTTACTGAAGGGTGCCTCAATTCCCCTTCCCCTCCCCTTTAAACCATTTTTTTGCGCACAAATGTTTCTGATATTCCTTCAGTACATCAACACACCTGCACTGATACATTGCCCGTGGCGTCCTATATATCAATGTTTTACCTGTTTTTCGGCCTTTTCTAATGTTAAAAGCACCAAACTGTGCATTTGAATATGATACTCAGTCATAATAGGTCTACTTAGAAAATCTGCCTTAGGTTATAACAACTTCCGCAACAGCTTCTGTGTGGGAAACTGAAATAATCTGAATCGGTAAATTGGAACCAACTGTCGCCGGGAAGCCCGCTTAACGCGGCATAGCGCATGCGTACGTAATGTCTCTTAAATTCAACAAAATCAAGTTATATTCTACAAATACTGACAAATATTAGTGAGTCAAATGTAAGCCTGTGTTTCCTAGTATACTATTTAGTCGGATGGCCTGTTTTAGAAGGCGATTGAAGCAGATTGTAGTAATGTATTTTGCAGTGAATTTAGTGTTGGTTCGTAGAACAAATTATTAAAATCGCTCTCAATTTCATAGAACCTTGCCAAACTCTGCTTTATCAAAGGTTTTATGTTCAAAAAGGATGTTTTAGTTTACTATCTTTTAGCTATGGAACGTAAAATACTATATTCAGAAAATTTAAATTTTAAGATAAACCGAAGATAGCTGTTCCTTCAAACACCGTGTTTTCAATGTCAATGTTTTTTGGATATACAAACTGCTTCTTACCAAATTAAATGGATTTTTACAAATAGTAAACTGTTTTAGATTAGCGTGATGGTATATAGACTACACTCTTTTTTATAAGAACACACTTAATAAGAACATTCAGGCTGAAATCTTCTAAAAAATAAGAACAAAATAAGAACAAACTGAGGCTGAAATGATAACTTCATTCGAACTTTTTGTGAGAGTAGGAATAAGAACAAGAACAAGAAGAAAAACTACGAGATACAATATTCTATCAGTAAGTGAATAATATAGTGTTCCAAATAATTCTTACAATCTTGAAACAGTGTAAACAAGAACTTAAAGAAATTTTAGGCGAGTTAAAATGCCGCGTGAAAACACAGCCAATAAGAACAAAATAGGAACATTTTGAGCCTGAAATTGTCACAAAAATATGAACACTGAGCCTGAACAAATATTTACTGGTTCTTATAAAAAAAAGTGTATATACCAACCATAAATACAACTGCGTGAATTATCTGGATAAAGGTTACTTAAAATTGGAGAAACTCTTCTAGAAAACTCAAGACCTATCTTTAAATAATGTGAAATAAGATAATTAGTTGTGTAGTTAGTCGTCGTTTTAGTTTGGTTCTCAGGTTTATTAAATCTTATAAACAATAAATAGTTGGTGCTCTTCTTTTGCTGATCATAACTGCGATAATTTGTCCACTTAGCCAATTAAAGTTAAGGATTTTAATAACTTATTCAGAACGATCTACAATTAAGTCCCAGCCCCACATTACGTAATCCAACCTGACTCACTTTTAAACACATTTAGTTTCCTGTCATTTTTTCCTGTCATTTTTGTTTCCAATTATGTTTCCATGAGTCATTCATATTGAGACATGAATCATTGTGAAAGTGTTGTTATATATAGCTCAGTCATTTTTGAATATGTTTTGTTCATGAAACGTGACTTTAAGTATTGTCTCAATTACGTTAGTAATTTTCGCCTATTTGCAAAGTGAACACCGTTTTAGGCCTACAGCAAACAAACAAAGAAAGTCCAGACACATTTGCTTTTTGTTTTGAAATGATTTAATATATTTCTCTGTAACAAGAAATGATCAACGTGTCGTAGCTTCATCCTTCGTTATTTTTCAGTAGCAAGCGAGCGCATTGCCACGTCAAGGCTTGATCATGAGTACGTTGTTTAATATTGATTAATATAAACCAGTTAAACTTTATTGATTTTTGTTGTCTCCATTCGTATTATTTCAAAAGCACATGTTCAGGTTTGTATTCATTGTTATTAAAAGAACAATTGTTTAACTTCCATTCGCCGCATATTCTGGTTAGTATTTTGTCTTTTCTAATGTCACACTAACGAGAACCGTTTGATTATGTCACGAGTTACGTGAAAAGCAAACTCTTTCATCTTGTGGTTATAATATGAGTGTAAGTAATACCGTGCGTGCAACGGCAAGTTTTCTATAATCTCCTGCGGTTGAATTTCTACTGACTAGAACTTAATGGGAATTTGTCATCTGTGCAAAAGAAAGACGAGGCGTTTTAATGAACTTGCTATACATCTCGTATTCCGTGCCACTTATGTTTAATTAACTGATAGATCGCCTAATGTACGCCGTAACAAAAGCTAATGGTCCATTTTCTTCACGTCCGATTTTATATTGCCTTTGAGAAAATTCTGGATCAAATGTAGAAGCTTAATTGTCCAAATTGATGCGTTTTTAATTGTTCCGCTGTAAACGACTAAGACGGTTAAGAGCATGGAAGTTAACAGATCTTTAATACAAATCAGAATGTGTCCATTTTAGAATAAATATCGTAATCTCCATTATAATACGTTTTGGGTAATTTCAGAAACTGGTCTATTATGTTGTCTACCAAGAGTATGTTAAACGTAATTTCGATTAAAAAACCTCTTTGACTTGTCAAAATAGGCATAAAGGTGTATATAGGTACATGTGGGTATACGTACGTTATTGCTCCTACCATACACGGTAGCGAGGAGATATAAAGTATATCACACGGTAGCGAGGAGATATAAAGTATATCACGCGGTAGCGAGGAGATATAAAGTATATCACGCGGTAGCGAGGAGATATAAAGTATATCACGCGGTAGCGAGGACATATAAAGTATATCACACGGTAGCGAGGA
>JANUFV010177641.1:1441-12858 GCA_024757865.1 Epizoanthus scotinus | reverse complement strand
GGTGGGGTAAAAATTTTTGGGCTTGTTTTTTATAAAAAATACCGCCCCCCCCCCCCCCCCAATAAATAATGACCGCTCCCTTATATCGTAGGTTTCATATTTAATGTTACCGGTAGTTACTACTTATTATTATTATATTGTAATTCGCATTATTTAATCTATAATTCATGTTATTACCGTATATCTAATCTGCCTCGTTCAATATCGCGATAACTGCAAAGAAAAGACGTACCCTAGCAAACAGTAGATGACATGATCCCAAAATCTCCAGCCCTGACATAAAGGCATGCAGCCATTATAAATTCATTATTCAAAAATATTTAGGACGATATGATCTGCTATTTGAGGCCATATTGAATGCTGACAAACCCTGGGAACAAAGTTGGTCTACAGTAAACATTATTATTCATTAAATTGAGTCAAGGATGTATCTGGTTTAATACCTAGTTCATTTCCATTGATCAATAATTGTGTACCACTTATACAGTCCAAAGAGCTGCCTCGTTGGCATGAGCCGCAGTGCAAGGATGCTGCATGCAGCAATCGCAAACAAGAAATCACTTTCCCCTACATCATCTGATGCATGTAAAGAGAACAGGAAAAGAGCCAGTGGGCAGAATGTAAAAGGTACTGAACTTGTAGAATGGTTTCAACCCAGGGGGCTCATACGCATCCTGAAAGTCCTTGAATTTGTTGAATTAGGAACTTTATTGTCAAGGCCTGGAATTCCTTAAAAAACCGTGTTGTTTTTACAAGGTCCTGGAAAAATCCTGGAATTTTGAGTTTCCATTAGTTGAAGGATAATTGTTTTCTTGTTTGGCTTGCAGAAAAGAATTGTTTGTCCTTTTAGTTGCTGACAAAACAATGGACAAACGATTGTTAAAGTTTAAAGATTGCCGAATCAGCAATGGCAAGTGTGTATATTACTCACTGTTAGAAGGGGGATATAAGTTCTTGAAAAGTCCTCGAATTTTCTGTTGTGTTATTCTGTGTAGCTTAGACAGGTACATTGTACTACAGTTATATGACAAAGGTTTTTCTGTCAAAGTTATTTTTGATGTTTTGTGCTGGCTTTGGTTAGGAAACCTTTGACTTACATGTAGCCCTGTGCTTCGACAAGATTTGGTCCTTGAAAAAGGTCTCAAGTCCTTGAAAAAGTTCTTGAAAGTCCTTGAATTGTCTTCTTGTAAACCTAATGTCAATGCAAACCCTGCTTATAATATCTAATGTTGAATTCATCATTTAACTTACATGCACTTGCCGATATTTCTTGATGGTTTTCAGATGCTGTTGATACTAAGAAGAGCAAGGACTTATCTCAGAAGAAGTTTAGTTTAACAGGCGATGTAAGTGATACATCTAACACCATGAAATGAAAATCAGCAGTAATTGAAATAATATATTTCTCTCTACACATGTCAGTGTACAATGTACCTTTAATGCAAAGAGAAATAAGAAAAATAATTTATTGACCTGTTTCTAGATTGAAGATGAGACCAAGTGTTTTCTTGAGGACATTCAATTGACCAAGATAGATCTGGACACAATCACTTATGCAGGTATAGTGCGGGATTTCTATGGTGGTCAGATAATACAGCAGCTGGAATATTATTATATGTAGTACTTGAGAGAATAAATGGTCTCAACCCAGGTTAGTTGAAATGTTTGCAGTAGAGTGCTCGTATACTGCTTACATGACCGACTTTGCTCTGAAGATGAGATAATAATCAGTGCCAATCTGAACCTTGTATGCACAGATCTTCGTCATCAAATGGAAACACAAAGAGGTTGCCCATTGACAAAACTGGAAAAGAAAATATTTTTGAAGGTGAATATATGCATGTATGTACAATCTGGATTTGTGTCATGTAAGCTACATGTACATACATGTACTACTAATACTAACAATACAATACAATACAATAATAATGTAATACAATACAATACAGCACAATATTTTTTTGAGTACCAATAATTGCAATGTTTAAGAAAGTAAGAAGAAAATAATATATAACAGAATATATAGGTACAAACTAACTATGTTTTTTTGTAGCATTACAGTGTTTATAGTTCCTTGTCTCCTAGTGGAGAAATGTCTGTCAATCGTTGCTTCCAGAGTAATCTTGTCTGTGGCAGCAGTCTACCCACAATTGTAGTCATTGCTCAGGCTTTAATTCCCTCTGTATGGTCCTTCTCCACATTTCTCGAGTTCGAACGTTTTTCCTTCCCCCATCTGGTTCCCACATCAGGGCAATGCGGGGTGGGCGTCATGATTCATTCTGAGTCATGTCCATCTCCTTTTACATACTTGTTCGCTGATTATTTATTTGTTGGTAATTTGCATTAGCCAGTAGATTTGAAATATTTGCCTTAGACATTTGTGTAAGAAGGTTTCTAATTTTGTTTCATCTGATTGGGTCATCCTCGCCTGATTTCTCACCTGTACAACAGCACAGGAACGACATTGGACTTGAGCATTCTTATCTTGGCTTAATAATTTTCTTGTTAATTGGCCGTTTTTCCAGATTTCTTCTTGCTCTTGCTCTTGCGACAGGCATAAAAGTAATTTCTCTCCAATTATTATTGCCATTCGCTTGTATAACATATATATTTTGTATTTTTGATGTGTCTAGGTAAATTAAATCAGTAAAGTCTGTAGTCTCAATCTACTTAGTATGATTTTTTATAAATTTAACTCATCCCTCACTTGTCATAGCTAACTCAGGAGGCAGTGTCCAAGGCTATGGATGAGGTAGAGGTCAGTATGTTAATGCTTGTTTTGCCCGGCTTAGGGGTGCTTCCAAATGAGCTAATGTTTACATGTGTGTGATGGTTGAGGGAGTGACTAAGATGGGTTCACATTTTGTATTTGAAATGGGAAACTCTTTGAAACAGCCATAAAGTCCGAGTTGTACACACATAGTACATTAATTTGCAAGAACATGAGACTAGGATGGGGTCCCTAACTGGCCATAGTAGCGCTGGGGTGCAGAGAGGCCAACAGCAGATAAATCTACCTGAGTGAATGCAAATACTAAGGGCGGACCATTTGATATCATGGGAAGACAAAAACAAAATGGTGTAGAGAAAAAGAGAGAGAAAAAGAGGGGAAAAGCAATAAAAAAAAATTGGAGTCCCAAATTTTCCGAAAAAACTAATTTGCAACAAAAAATTTCTTGCACCCCCCCCCCCCGAACGATTTCAAGTGGTCTTTCCCTTACCATAAAGGTCACTATAGTAAATGCTCATACATTAGAAATGAGCCCTGTTTTCTAAATTTTCCTATGATTTACATAATATTAAATAGATTATAATACTTTACTGTTTTCTTGCAGCTTAAAAAATGTGCCTACTATGCAAACAGCAAGGATTCGAACCTAGAAACTACAACTCCTAAAAGGTTTGACAACATTTTCTTATTTTAAAAATATATAATTTGTAGTATTTTTCTTAAAATTGTAATAGTTGTATTCATTTGACAAATAATTTTATTATAGTATAATAGATGAACATTGCTATGGTTGCATAATTATCAAAATTGTCAATTTTATTGGGTAAACAAATAAAAGCTATCATGAAATAATATTTGAGCATATCAATCACCTTCAGTATTAGAATTACCAGTTTTATATACTGTGCTGACCGAGAAAAAATGAAAAAAAAAGAAAAGAAATGTACATGAGTCTAAGCATGTCAAATTATCTGCGATTTTTGGTCAGACAGGCAAAATCTCCAACTTTTGCTTGTACATGTAGATGTCTTCAAACTTTCGATCTAGATTTCTCAGTCATACTTTCAGAAATTTAGGCGCACAAGGAAAATATATGAGTACAACACATGGCAGCGAGACCATTTGCGCTTACCTCTAGCCAAAACTAGCAAATACCAGGCTAGTTTTCGATACAGCGGCGCCAAACTTTATAACTTTACAACGTCTAGGTATGTGCATTGCATGAATTTAAAAGGGAAACAAAAGGTCATTTTAGATTCTCATAAATTATAATTGTACTTATTTTTCCATCTGTACTTTAATTTCTATTAGTGTTGTAATAATGTAAGTGTAGTATTTTAATAATATTTTGTTCGACAGGGCTCTGTTTAAACTAGCTTGAGCTAAATCAGATGAACCTGTATAAATATTGTATAAATATAAATAAATTAAATTAAAAAAAGATGGACTTAAAACTTGGCAGGTTTACTGTTGGTGAGCAACAACTGATTATCCTATAAATTTTAAAATAGAAATAATATCAAAATGTAAACAAATGACATTAAGAGTGAACGGATATTCACTGCACAAATAAGGCGTGGGGAAATCAAAATCGCTCGCTTGTTTTAACTTCAACTTCTGGAACTAAGCAAGCAAAGAACGCTATAAATCGCACTAAAATTAGAAGCAATATAAAGGCATTACTTTATTTCATAATAAATACTCGTGTGAGCGAGTTGTCGAATGACACGAGAGCCCATGCTGGGCACTATCCAACGTTAACAGATTAGTATCAAATGTGAACAAAATGAGTATACATAGGATGAACTGTATATACCATAAAATTCCGAATATAATCCCCCCCCCCGAATATAAGCCTACATACAAGACACAAAATTCCTTCCGATTATTGTCTCCCCCGACGATCCGCCCCTGGGTCTCCGAGGATGCTTCCGGCCCGAGTAATAATAATAATAATTAAAAATGATAATAAGTTCAGAATTTGTGATTTACGATGGTGATAAGAAAAATGCGATGTAACTGAGCTTGTTATAAAATAAAAGTTAAAAAATGTGTTTAAAAAGGTAAGTCCTAGGCTAGATTTAAAAATAGTTAGTGAATTACAACATCTCATATTGTCTGGAAGAAAGTTGAAATAAGTCAAACAATAAGAATATGTGCTCCTATAGTTAATATCTATACATTGCAGATTGATTTGGATAGAACAGCATTCAGGTACTGGACACTTAGCCACATAGTTGCACTCATTTTTAGGGACTTTAAGCAGCTAGGATGGCAACAGCTACGAGGACGGCTGCTGAAATCCTACTTTCCCATTTTCTCTTTTCATTTTGTATTATCCATTTATTTTTATTTTTCCTTGTCTAAAGGAATACAAATTATAAGCAGTAGAAACCCTAGTTTGGATTGACCCTAGTACTGGTCAATGACAGGATATTTTCAATTTCCACATGTACGACGTCACCATCCTTGTTACTTTTAATCCTTTCTCTCCCAGCATGTCTATCAACATCTGTCTTCTCCTTACAGTACCTATATAAAATCAGTTTATTGGTTGTGAGAATAAAGGAATTGATCATCCAGTCTAAATTATTTAAGATGAAGTGCAAAATTCTCCTAACCTATTTATAAAAGAATGTATGAAGATAGGTAATGAGAATTTACAGAAACGTCATTGGGCACTATTGGGAGTGAAAGGGTTAAAAGGTCCCTAATGTTATACCTCAGTACTCCTTCAATTTCACTCATATTGACTGTAGCTCTTTTAAATAATGTGAATTCTATAACAATCTTGAATTCACACCTGTCTTTTCAACAGCTGCCTATGGAAACGAATCATCTTCTTGTAACTTAGAAGTTTGTTTGTTTCCATGGCAACAGGAGGGGTTGCCAGGATGTAACGAGGTAGGAACACTGTTTACCTTTACCCCTAATATGTGCACCGAGGATGGTATGGGTACAGAGGTAAATGCTGAACCAATTCCTTTGGAGTCCGAGGATGCCGATGAGGATGAGGAAATGCTTACTCTTGGTAATTATGTTTGGAGTTCTGAAAAAGAAAACGAAGATGCTTGTGCCTTTTTCGAGTGGCTGCAAAAGCTGTTTGTCCCATCTGCCATGATGCATTTTGGAATGGAGCAGATGAATCCTCTGCCACTTCTTATTCTAACAAAACTGGCCCCTGGTTGGGTTGGAGGCTTTATGACAAGCATCACGTGCACATGAAGTACAATCTCCCGTGTATGTACTGAGAACTGTAAAATCCTACATTAAAGACCCCCTGGTTATATGCCCCACCCTTGTATAAGCCCATCTGCCTGCTAACAAATATATTATACCAGTTACAAGCCCCCCCCCATATATAGGCCCATATAAAAAAGAAAGTTAGGAAGCAGAATGCAAGTGGAGTTTAAAACAATAACTGTAATCATACTATGAAATGATATCCTACTAGCATTACAGGTATTTCCATCTCAAAATTCACTTCAACTGTTCATTTAAAATACATTTTAACAGTGATATGTCATGGTATACATGTTAACTATATATTTCTCAGATAGTATAATAATGCTCCTTCCGAAACGTTTTCAGTTTTTAAAATGCCACTTATACATGTAAGCCCCTCCCCCCGGATATAAGCCCCTTCCCTCCTCATTTATAAGCCAAAAACTCCTTTTGAAGCCATATAAGCCTTTAATGTGGGATTTACAGTGTCATGTTATCAGTGTAGACTCGCTTTTGTGTTCATGTAATCATGTGCAAGTTTGAAGATAAAAAAACACTCTCTAGTGGCTTCCAGTGCTAAGAAGTGTAGAAAATAGTACATTGTTTAAGTACAAAGTCCTCTGGGACGGTTCTCGTATCTCAGTATATACATGTATGTGTAAAAGAGCAAATTACATTAGTTATTAATAGTTAAAGGTTTGAAAAAGCTGCGCATAGCGTCCAGTAATATATAGGTAAACTAATAGTCTTTTGTGTACACAAAATGAGATTTTTGAGCCTGGGCTCTGCAGGCAACTTTGCGATCTGCTCGCCATGGACAGCTGTAGCAGTCTATTGTCCATTATGAGCTTTCTACAAAAATAGTTTATTCAAAAATGTAGTTACAATTACATGCTTGTAGTTAACACATTTCTAGATTCCACTTTCCGTCTGTTCACTATAATTATAGATGTTCAAATGACGTCCGGCGAGAGAACCAGAAGTGGCACATGAGCCGTAGTCGTCATTTCAAAATCTATCAGTGAACAGACGCACGGAAAATGGAATCTATTTGGTTTATACAATAATCGAACCAGTTAACATAGCTCACTAGCTCACAAAACGTCTGGTGGAGATGGCTTTGAAGGAAACAAAGATAGAGAAACAGTGATGTGATGATGTGTTGTCATTTTGGTGTCTGGTCAGTAATAGATCACAGTTTTAGACCAATCACGGCGCGAGTTATATCTTGTCTATTGTATAAATTCACAGTGAATGTAAGATGAATGCGACTTTGTCAGCTGTTGGTATATTTAAAAATGCCAACACGTTTCGTTTTCAGCTTTGAGAACATGTGCGCATATAGGCAGACAGTCAGGAAGGTATTGCAGTTCGTATTCAGCTGTGTTGGTTGACAAAACACCCCGTGAGTAGATATAGTCTTGAAAATAAACATACTTGGAACTGTGACCCCACAGTCTGTGCCTAATGTAATAGTTTCCACTTGAAATTTCCTGCTAAATTGTCTTCATGGCAGACTATGGGACCGGGAAAAACCCCTTCCCTCACTGAATTTTAGAATAGCCTGATGTATCGTGGGAGTTTTTACAGCTGAAAATTGTTTAAAACTCGGTTTCAGTATAGCGGGCTATAATCGAATCTTTGCTGACGTAATACGCTACTGATGTTTATCCATAATTGTTTTAATTTGAAGCACCTCCAAGAGGGAAAGTAAGAAAGAAAATTCTATTTTGTCGATTTAGTAGGATTTATGCATACATGTTACGTCAAAATTATAAGGAATTTTACCAACAATCCTTTTTCACATGGAATTCCTTGAAGCGTTAATATGTACAACTTCGTAATCTACCGTAAATATGACTAAACCCTGTCGAGGACTGCCAGACAAGATGCAAGAATTGCTTATTTCCTGAGGTTTTAGTTCTTAGAAGACCACAATTTATTAATGAGTATAAACTAGACCACTCCATTATAAAACTGCATTTTCTTCGATTTTTCGGGTGTTTTCCCTCAAGAGGCTGTTCACAGGCTAAATATGAACAAATGTGCTATATCAAGGGCGGATATGTATTAAAACAATTTCATGTTCCGGATATGTTCTTTATTTGTCATCATAAAGCCAACTATTATCTTGAATACTAAAATGTAACCGCTGTTAAAAAACCCTTTTATGGACAAATTTTGACGTAGAACTTACAAGTGCATATAAGGAGGCTTCAGTTTTTTTAAATACAATTTTTCCCGGCCTGTTTGTTTTTGGTCGCAAAAATGTGGGTAAAAGCTAACTTTTTAGGACATACCTGGAACCAGTTATCGCTCTAAAAGCCAACTTTTTAAGGACATACATGGGACATTGGGCATCCCTGATTAAATATTGTCAATAAATAAACATTGAGAATAGGGGTAACTATCCACCCTTGGCTGTAGGCGCGACGTAGAACATAATTTTGATAGCTCAAATCAATGTAAAATTTAAATAAATACGAGAATACCTTAGAAATTGTTTACTCATATTTCGCCAGGTTAAAATATATCATATAAAGTCGTAAAACGTCGATTTAAAAACTACTGTTTCAACCATAGAAATTATACTTCTCTACATATATAGCAGAGTCCGCATAGTACTTGTGTTATTGCACAGTTCGGATTCATTTGTATAGTCAGTTCATATTCCATAGGTTCATTTGCATGGTAAATAAGGTTATGTAGCTTTGTGTATAACATGGAAACAAGTTGTGACCTTTCTATGTTGATCATCAAGAGCTCAATCAATAAAGTATACAGTTATGATTATTGTTGTCTTGCCATCCATATTGATTATTGCAATTGTGGTCACGAGTTTGAGAGCCTCAGGTGGAGAGGCTTCGCGGCACCCCCCACCCCCCCATACCTAGACTGTGAGTAGTCGCCACTTTTCCTCCGGAAGATCTTCTAGCGTGGTTCAAGAAGCTAAATATGGCGGACGGTAGAGCGCGCGAAAACGAGGGCGAAAGTGGAGACCACTTGCCGTCTACCTCCTAGCTGCCCAACCAGTACCCGTACCCCCTCCCCCCCAACCCGGGCATGTAGTAAAACTGGGAACGGCGGAACAGACAGGAATGGCTCGGAACATCATACCTATCTATAGAAAACACGAAACACCTTGCTTGAGAGCCTATGATACAAGTGTTCTATCTACCCATTCTCAAACTCCGCTCTCCAGTCAACTAGACCATACAAATGAATCCATCTTTTACTGGGGAGCCTGTGATACAAATGTTCTATCTACCCATTCTCAAACTCCCTCAACAGTCAACTAGACCATACAAATGAATCCATCTTTTGATGGGGAGCCTATGATACAAGTGTTCTATCTACCCATTCTCTAACTCCGCTCTTCAGTCAACTAGACCATACAAATGAATCCATCTTTTACTGGGGAGCCTGTGATACAAGTGTTCTATCTACCCATTCTCAAACTCCGCTCTCCAGTCAACTAGACCATACAAATGAGTCCATCTTTTACTGGGGAGCCTGTGATACAAGTGTTCTATCTACCCATTCTCAAACTTCGCTCTTCAGTCAACTAGACCATACAAATGAATCCATCTTTTGATGGGGTTTTACATTCTGAAAGAAGATTTTTTGGGTGCCCTTCCCCCTACTGAAACTTTTACTCCTCATACTAAAACCTATAATCATTTTATATCTAGCTGTGATGTCTGTGGGAGAAAATGACTGACACTCCCTTCCTATAACATCACCATACCCCCACACAGACTACAAAGGCTCCCCTCACATCACATTTTCAAAACCTCGAACTTGAGTTAAAAAACGCCTCCAATATGCGTCGTTTTTGCAACTCTGTTCTCGGTGTTTAAAATGTGATGAGACACTCCTTCTCGTGTTTGATATATTACCTAACTGCGTTGTATCCTTGAGGCCCGTTTCAAACAGTCGAATTTTAATTCAGGGGGTGCAGTTAATTCGACACGACAAAAATGCGACACAAATTCGACGTTATAAACCATTACATTCAACTAGTCGAATTTGTGTCAAAAATCCGACTACTCATTTTCGACAATACTGCAACCTGGTTTCAAACAGTCGCATTTCTGCCGTGTCCGTGTCGAGTTGAGTCAAAATCCCGTTAGAAACGACAGACGAATTTCTGTCGCATTTCTACCGAATTGAATTGAATTGAATGATTCGACGCGACAGAAATTCGACCGTTTGAACCGGGCCTGAGCGACTCACTGCATTCAACTTGCATTCAAATTGCTCCAGCTACCTCGCAGCTGTACAAGTAAGTGTTCTTAAATATTGTAAAGCGTTTTGAGTTTTTTAGGAAAAGTGCTGTAGAAATACTATTATTATTAGGCGCGGACCATTTGATATCGCTGGGGAGGGGTGAAACAATGATTTTGTTGCAAAATATTACAAATTAGTACAATTTGGGGCTGCAATGTTTGTTTTCGCTCTTTTCCTCTTTTTATCTCTACAACTTCACTGCAGCCGGTTGGGCTGACTTGTGAAAGACACAGCTCACGAGGTCGAACCGAAAGCCGCCTCTGGCAGCCGCTATAAGGCCCATGTGTGACCTCGGAGCACAGCCTACATCTATAACTAGATGGATTATACCGTAAGCTGCATTTTAATATCCCTTCCAGTCTGTGTGTGCCGTGTGGACGAGTACAGGATCAAAGCAATAGAATTGTGTCCTGTGATAATTGGTTAGGCTCAGCTTTATGGTCAGGTGACCCATTGTTTATCTTCTCTGTCGTCAGTACACACCAGGATTACCGGAACTTTGAACAAGAAATAATTGCAGTCCAAGTGAAAACAGAGCTTTCTTACTCGATATCACGGAGTAACTTGTTTGTCAACACGGTATACAAAGTTCAAAACGTACGATAACCGAGTGCGAGGTATGTACGGTAAGTTATGGACCGAGTTTTTTCCTTCCTTTTTTGGCCCAAGCGCGAAGCTCGCAGGCCATGAAAAAGAGAAGGAAAAAACGAGGATCCACAACTTACCGTACAGATCGAGCAAATGAGGCTTATAACATATGTATTATATGGCGTTTTTGATAATTTGGAGCAACTGAGGGAGTGTAGACACATGAAAGCTTGAGCGCGAGAGGTCCATACGGCAACTTACTGACCTGAAATTGACCAATCACAGCGCGCGAATTGAACTAGCCATACAATAAAGCTCTGTATGTACCAAATACTTCAGTATGGACGAAATAGAAAAATGATCACCCCCGGAACAAGTCGGCGGAACACCCGATGTTCATTTTTTGAAATAATAAGTTTGTAATTTGTTACTACTCTCGTTTATATCATTTTTTAGGACCTGAAGCAGGAATATGAATACGGATTTCCAAACTTCCGGTACAACACCAATAAGTCCGTTGTGAAAAGTATTCAATACACGTGCAAGGCCGAATAACTGGACATTAAAAATAAAATTAAAATTC
>JANUFV010177530.1:0-12590 GCA_024757865.1 Epizoanthus scotinus | reverse complement strand
TGAATCCCATACAAAGTCTTATCAATTGAATCCCATACAAAGTCTTATCAATTGAATCCCATACAAAGTCTTATCAATTGAATCCCATACAAAGTCTTATCAAGTGAATCCCATACAAAGTCTTATTAATTGAATCCCATACAAAGTCTTATCAATTGAATCCCATACAAAGTCTTATCAATTGAATCCCATACAAAGTTTATATACTGTACCAAGTACAAACCTTGAGCTTGGGATGCCTGTTCTTGAGCTTGGGAATGCCTGTGACGGTCTAGCCCCTAAATATAAAGCTGACAAGACACGGGGCTGATTAGCATGCAAGCGAGAAAAATGATGTCTAAAATTCTTTCCATAACATTCAAAATATGTAGCTTTGTATTATAATCATTCCGCGAGTGCTTCAACAATTAAGTCATCTTTTTTCTCTAGATCGCCCGAGGCTGGTGTATCGGAAATCGCATTTGAGCCCCCAGTTTGAAGTGACTTTCCCGTGTCAAGCCTGTTTTAGAACAGAATATTATATCATGCTGAAACTTGGATTATCAAAATATTGAACAAAATGCCTTAGACGGGGTTACTTCAATTACGAAATAAGCAAGGTCAAACGACTCACACTCGTGATTTTTAAATGAATGGGCATTGTGGTCCATTGTTAATGTTATCGTTTAAGACATTGGCAAAGGTTTAATACTATCACGACCACAATGCACAAGAGACCGTCTGGGAGCTTACAGCGATCAAGAAATACATTTAATCAATTTGTATTCAAGTCTATACTTGTATTGACTTGATTCTAGGAATTTGCTTATCAATCGGTCTTTCTATTGCCAATGTGTTATACTTATAGCATGGATCTTTAGGAGAAGGAGCTCTCTACAAGTTTGTATTATTATTTGTTATACTCTAGTATATTTTATGTTTTTCGGAAATTATTAGTTTGTATAGAAATTGTTTTTTCCCCTTCCTGTTTTCAAAGGAAGCAAGGAAGAAAAGAAGCAATTAAGGTTGTATTAAACATTAAAAATATTAAAAATTCATCAGTAATATCTTTGTTTCATTCTTGTGCATGCATGAATTACCTTCTAAAATTAAATTTTAAAAGAATTAAATATCAGATCTTGATAAGAACATTTTGACTCCATGTATATATAAATAGAATGGTAGGCTAGCTGTGAAAAGAGCTGTTGACACAACTACCAAGTCAATATTTTTAAAAGTATGACGGCACTGGCTGGTTGTCGAAGTTCAGGTCGACAAACAAAAGAACCCCCCGGGCTCCTGATCTATAGCCATACATTGAATACAGCCTTAGCTGACGTAAATACTCGTTCTAATAGTTCCTGTTTTGACATTATGCTAATGAAAACAATTATGGGCAGAGAACCTCACGGGAGCCATTTTTAAATTAAAACTACAGAGGCTGCTTTGATCAAGTTCCAAAGTAATCGATAACGCAGTCTCTATTTTCTCACTTTTCTTCTTTTAGTTTTCAGTGGATTTCGCAACAACCTTATCTTTGGCAGCAATCCCTATCATTCATATTATCCACACGGAAAACAAACAAAATATAAATTGAAAATTGTGTAGTTGATATATAAAGAATAGTTTATCTCCTGTTTATAAACCCTTCATTAAAGTCCTGACAATATCATTAAAGACTGCCTGAATATCACAACAACTACATACAGAATACGGCCACACAAATTCATGACTGCGTTTCATTTTATTCGCGTCTTGCAAAAAGATAATTACAATGTGAATGTCAACTGAAAGAGATAAAGTTACATTCTGCTTCCCCAGTCTCCTCACGAACGACCATTTCATGTACCGAAATGCAAAACCATGTTGAGGAAATTACAGCAAACGTGCTGGCTCTTCGTCCTACGTCACATATATTCAATACATATACTCGAAGATTTGGTCGATATTTAGCAGGGATTTACAATTTATATATAAACAGGAAAATCATTCAAGTGTCTTGATATTTCCCCCATATTCCCGGATTTAAAATATTACATCAGGCGCTGATGCGTGTCAGCAAGCACTGTTGAGTGTTGTAGCAAATTCGTGAGAACTAAACTGAGTTTTATAATCATTTTAGTTCATTGTCCTGTTGGACTCCACTCCTCAGTAAGGCCACTGCTCTTTCAAAGTTCCCCTTTCCACTAAGATTGTCAGTCTAAACTGAGGAACCACTACTAGGACTGCTTTGTCGAGGTAATGTTTTTGGCGACGACTTTCTCCGTAAGCTCATATAAGCAAAACTACCAATAGATGACAACGAGTTCTTGCTCTTGCTAAGCCAAGACGCTGATCTCTTGAAAGAGGTCAGTGACTGAGTTCTTTTTATAACAGCCTCATCGATAACACTGTGAAAGATCTTTTCGATGCCCCAACCCATCTTGGCTGAAGTCATTGTCCACTTATAATGCCATGTGTTTTCCACAATCCGTTTCGTGTTGAACTTCAGCCCAGCACTGTCAATATATTCTATCGCGAGTCCTTGAACATCCAAGTCGGATTTGTTTGCAACCACAATAACCGGTACAGAGTACCCTTTCTCCTCAAGGATTTCTGACCGTAATTGTCTAAGAAGGTCGAATGTTTGTGGATGCTCCAAAGAATATACCAGAATAATGACGTCTGATTTCTGAATGTCAACTCGCCTCATGGCGGGGAAGTTTTCTGTCCCTGATGTATCAATAATGTTGAGTTCATAATGGCGGTCGTTGTACTCAAGTTGCTTGCTGTAAAATTCCTCTATCGTTGGTTCGTATTCCTCGTTGAAATCATGGTCCAGGAAGGATTTAATAAGAGCAGATTTCCCTACTCTTGCATCTCCAAACACTGAAATTGTGAACGACTTGAGATACGCCGACATGCGTTTTTTTGATGCAGGCGAATTATTGTTGTTGTTAAGAGTCAGATGATCGACCTTGTTCTTTCGCTGTTTCTTCATGACCCTGGTGTTTGGAAAAGCCGTATGTGGTTCGTAAGTCTCTTTCTTGATTCCGAGGCTCAGACGATCACTGCCCCTCAAGCTGAAGGTTTTATATTCCAAAGTCAGCACGACTGATTTCGTGACTAAAAAAACAAATGGTCTCGTAAACAAAATGGTTTTCCCACGTTTTAGGTTAACTCAGTGTAATCTCACCGAATCTGCTCGGTAGTTATACCGTCCAGAAATTCACGGAGCACTCTCTATTGATCTTGCAATGCTCTTGTGCTTATCGCAACTGGTTCTGTTGTGAAATTGCGCTCAAAATAAATACTTCATCTGTGCAGTAACAATATCCATTGGTATTCGTTTTGCGGGGGTGTTGACCCCGCGGTATGCTGTATGCATATGTCAAATGAGTCTAGAATACCACGACACTGAACCCCAGTAATGGCCTCGTATGATATCCGGTGATTCATTCAGGCATTCTTTACATGTGCAGTCTGGTAAAGGATCAAATTTTTTTTTACAGGTCAGTTATTTGTATATAGGGCATAAGAATACTTTCATACCTCGCGTGACCATCTGTAAAAATTGTCAAATTTTGCATAAACAATATGACTTCATAGAATGACGAAGTCTAAATATAACTGAATAGTCTGCATTCTTTGTACGCAAGCTTTCAGGTGCGTTTTGTATTATGGAAAACTCTTTAACCCCGGAAACCACAAACTTCTTTTAACATATTGCGAAAACGTCTGCGTAAGACTATAGCTGTAGAACGCATGAAGTCGTTTTTAATCTGTTCTTTGTGGGTACACAACTCTATGATCCATCTAGAATTGCTATTTAGGGTAATTTTTCTGACAACACCACGCAAAAACACGCGCCACGACAGTCGCTAATTGATATCTGGGATGTGGTTTCCTGAAGAAATAAATCTTATTCGGTTTTCCTTCTTCTTTTGAGTTTTGGCTAAATAAATACAATCTCATCGTCTCATGTTCACTTGTGTACACAGAGACATGCATTCTTAAAAATATATTTTATACAGTTAAATAAGTTATATAGTGGCACTGGCTTTTAAAGTTTATAATTTAAATTATTATTATTTTAAACATTTTATGATTTAGTTTTCCAATATAGTGCAACTGCTATCATTATTTCATGGTAAATCTCTCTCAGTCTGAGGTTCTTGCGTCTGTTGGATAATTGAATTAAACAAGTCTGGGTTTCCGATACCTTACGAGCGCGGCCGAAGAACGGGCGTCGGTTTTCGAAGCTATTTCCGAGTTACAGCTTGGGAATCCTAAACTAACTGTTATTTCCGCCTATCTCAGTTTGCGGAAACTGCCGAAGCAAAGTCGGCTATTATTTTAGGCTACGTCGTCGTGCGCAAAGTTAAAATATTTCCACTCCCATCCATTGCTAACAATGGGCAATTCAGTTAGCTGCGTGCGGTATTAAACGTATACAACACACAGGATTATATACATACATATAGTTTGTCTGAAGATGAACAGTGAACGTTATTTAAAATGTATTTATTTATTATTTCTGTGGTTATGTGGGCTGCACATAACTATGGCATATCGTCACAATTTCAACCTCAGTGACAGCGTTTATTTTATAAAAGAATAGAAAACATTTCCAGTGTTTTCCATTTAGTTATGGTCACACACGTGCAAGTTTGTAAGAACGTGAAATAGCTGTGGAAACACTCGCCTTCGGCTCGTCGTCTACCATACTAAAACCGGTCAGTTTAATCTGCAGACTGCAGACTGGGTTTAATCTGCAGACTGGGAAAACGACATATTTACATTTTTTTTAAATTTTAGCTATTTTTTTATTCCAGTCTGCAGATTAAATCCAGTCTGCATTTTGCATTTTAAACCCAGTCTGCAGATTAAACCCAGTCTGTAGTCTGCAGATGAAACTGACCGTACTAAAACTGTTTCTTGTTCTCCAAACATGCACTCGTGTTACCATACTGACTCGATGAAAAACACGAAAATGTTTTCTATTTCTTAAATAATCATCTCAGTATCCCACAAGTGTGAGTGAGATGCGTCAAGTTTACTGTTGTGTGAAAGTTAAGCAATATAAAACGGCTGCGAGTGTCTATAAACTGTGATATAAACACGCCGAAAGTTGTAGAGCACGAGAGAAGTTTAAGAGGAACACGAGGCGAAGCCGATTGTTTCTCTTGCTTCTCAGTCGAGTGCTCTACAACTTTCGAAGTGTTTACATCACAGTTTATAGACACAAGCAGCCGTTTTATATTGCTCTTATAAAATAGACACTCTTTTTTTCTTTATCCTCTGCAGATATAAACGTTGTATCTACCCTGTTTTATAATGAGGATTACAGGTGATTTCATCAGTGCATTTATTCGAGACACTGAACATAAGTATCAACTCTTCACACTAATTTTCGGAATCAGATCTTATTGGTGAACTAAACAATGAAATACTGAATTTGGCGGGAAAATTATCGCTCGCGCGCTCGCTAGTGCTCTCGATCTCGCTTCCGAATAAAAAATATATTTTTATAGTTGTTCTCAGATACGGAAAACTTTACAGTTATGTGATTAATTGGTAATCGCATAACTTCAGTTCTCTTGTAATTATTTCAAATAAATACACACTCGTCAAATTATAGTAGTAAGAAACGCAGACTGCACTCACCTTTCGTGTCCGTGCAGTATTGTAATAGTCTTAGAAACTTTTATTCGCGCGTATTTAATCCCAATTACTCTCGAAACTGTGATTAAATATACAAACAAGACTGTATTACCAGTCTATACCAGTGTATTAAATCAAGGGAACGCGGCAAAGACTGTTTTAGTTTCTCGGCGTAACATCGATATTGAGCTCGACGCCATTTTGTTTTCCTGATCAGATTCAAGTCAAATAATCGCGGGCGTCTTTGCTGTGGTTGATCTGACCGCTGCCGGGAGCAGGCGGATTTGAATTGAACAGCCGGACGGAGGGAAGAGAGGGAGGGAAGAGAGGATGGGAATGAACCTGTTACGCATGGAGTTGGTATCCAATAACGGTATTCGTTGCCAAGAACAAAGGTGATACTAACATTTTGTCAGAAAAGATAAAATCTATTTCTTCGAGCGTATACCGTGTACTGTTCTTTTTATTATATGGAAAACAAAAAATCAAAATGAGACAAGGTTTAAGAAACCCAGAAAATCACGTTTAATGTGATCACGTTTAATGTGATTTTAATATGTCACGCACACGCTTAACATATGGACAATACACCACTCGGGACCCGGACGTATGGCCTTTGTTTCTACGAGTGGTTTAGTTCTCAGTAAAACACATACATCCGAATAATAGAAAGTTGTTATTATGTAGAGCTCAATATTTAGCATACAACTTACAAACTCGTTTGGTAGCGAAGTACTGAATAAGCATCACCTTCCAAATACGTTTCGGAGGAAGAAATTATGCTCTCTACTTTTTGAGAGGTGATGTTTTGATCTGCAAAAAACTATCATTTACGTAAATATTTACGAGAGGCTTTGTGATGATTCCAACATGGTTTTGTCACAGGTTTTGTGCAACGGAAAAGGGAATTGGGGAGCTTGTCAGTTTTGGAATACCGTTTGCCAGTTGATGAAAATGAATGAAGACAGAACCCTTGGGGTATTGCGTCCTGCTATATTTCCCTCTGCGTGTATGTGACAGTTCTCGTAGGAGAAGCTATAAAGTACAAACAATTGATGTACTTTCTATAAACTTTTTATAATTAAAGTTCACATTTCGCTCCTCATTTGGGATGCGTGGTTATATTGCTCAACGGTGAGCGAGTTAATGAAGACGAAGAGCTGTTCCTAGGACTTTGTTGTTATGGAGCATATACGGTATAGGACGAGCACTGCGGCACAGACGGACTTGAGGTGATTGTTCAAATAGAGTTTTTTGTATCGGCGGTTAGGTTAGATAATGAAAATAATAAAAATATTTTTCACCGTGAAGGAAAAATATTGGCTAACACTGGGCTAATGATTCGAAATGATAGGGAGAACAACATCCACACGGCCAAAAACCTTTGCAGGTATTGGTTGGTTCTGTTCTAAATCCATATATTCCATTTGTATATAAGAACGTTTTGAACCTTTGAAGGATAAATGAGGTTGAAAAAACAACAACTCAACAACAACAACAACAAGATTATAGTTTTCCTAATAGTGTTACAAGTGATAACATAATTTTAAAATTTTAAAATTTTTTCAAAAATAATTAAAATTATTTATAGGTATTCTATTTTTATTACCTGGGTCTGTCACTTGATATGTGCATAGCACATCTATCCTCGGATCGCGGAAAACTCGGCTCCCTGGGTTACAGGCTGTAATGCACATATTTAGTGAGTTTTACCATGTTGACATTCCGCGGTTTAACACTAATTTGGCCGCTTAGGACAAGTGCTGTCAAAGTTGAAATAGCAACAGGATGACTACAGAATCAAAATTAGAAAGACATAGTCCTTCATGTCACATATGGTATGAAATATAATGTATAGGATAGCCCCGGGACGATGCAGAAATGAACTTAAAAGGGACCTTGGTTTGAAAAAGTAGCTATCATTTTTGTTATGAAATAACTGAGATTTCGTCACTTCCATGAGCTGATGAAGACTACTTTAATTGATCACCATATATGCATATATAGAACATAACTGCGGGACAAATTACCGAATTGCTTTCCCTTCAGGTACTAGTGACCATGTTATCAACAATGATACTCTTTCACCTCAACACGTTCACTCAAGTAAACCTGCACAAAACTGCTTTGCATAAAATATTGAATTGGAATTTTGACCATGTAAGTGTCTGAACAGTAAAGGTGTTAAAAACACTTCTATAACCAGCAGCATTTTCAACTGCTGGGAAAGTTATAAGGAAACGTGCCAACTATATATAACGCAAAAATTAAATACTAAATTACTACATATTTCGAACACATTCTGTCCCGCTGGGCTTGGAGTGAAAACGGTAATGAGAAATTCATAAAATTGAAGTCTTTTCAAATGCATTGAATTGCTTCATACTTATAAAATGTGTTTTGGCATGTTTTAGCCTGGTGTGGCTAAGTTTAAGCTTCATCACAGGGATTAAGTCGAGCTCTAGGAACGTGCTTTGGCTTATGTCCGAGATGTATGTACGTGTAGGTTTGGTGTGTTTACATAGTTACTGAAATGAGTTTATAAAAAACTCCGTAAATTCTCAGCACATATAAATGAGGTGATCTCCGCATTCCGTGAATGTTGCAAATAGTTAGTTAATGAGAATAAATACATTCCCAAAGTACAGATTAAGAGTACTAGATCTATATTTAGAACCAGTTCATACAAGTTAGCTAGGTGGGAGATAATGACGATAACCCGAGGATAATTAACAGAAAAATGTCCTGTTTCCAAAGCCAGTGATGTTACTTTTATTTTTATTATTTCACTTGCGAGCGGTAAAGGTTAAGAAGGGAGGAAGTGATCATGAAAGCCTTACCGATTTCTCATCTCAAAAAGGTTACAATAGTTCAATACTAAATTATATATACGAATTGTATGCACGCCTCTGGCACGATACGAGCTTTCTCAGATGTTTTTTTATAACATCCAGTAAATATTGTCTGAGCCTCAATTGTTCTTCAATTGTTTTTGTTCTTAAGAAGATGAAATGCTTTAGAGCTCATTGCGCCATATATGTGTAATCAATTTTGGGTTATCTTCACTTCTTCATGTGCGAAACATAAAGGCTGGAATTTTGATTACACTAAATAACGCACAACGCTACGAAAAAATCCAGTCATTTCATGCCATCTGTTATGGAGGACGCGCAGACGCTGAAGAGGGCAAAGTTTATCTGTCAATTCCTTTAATTATCAGTTCATAAAATCACAACAAACTAAATTTAGCTCTTTGGGTCTTTTAATATCCGAGGAGTTTGAAAACTGAGCGAGGTATCGACACACTGAAGCAAGAATATTGTCTGTAAAGCCACACAAGATCAGATAATTTTGATAACTAAGTTTGTAATACTACTATATGTATGGCTAGTATCAGTTTGAAAACGTTTGCAAATATTAAATAGCAAACTTTTATTGCTACGTTATGGAACGAACGTGTCGGAATTTTCATAGTCAAGTCCACGATTGACCTCGGCCGAAACTCGGGTTAAGATTTTAACATTTTTGAGAGAAAAAATCAATCTTTGTATGGGATATTTTCGTCTCACCAAACAAGCCTACTTGGAAAATCTTTGACGTGGAGCTGCATATAATCAAGCTGTAGATAATAATAGGAAAATAATTAAAGCAATGTTTCTATTAGCCTTTCCTTTATGGCTCGAATTCCAATCACGTAAATCGAATCTCATCTCACCCGGCTACTGATTGCCTTTGACATTGTATTACTATCTGCTTCAAAATGGTCGAAAACGCCTCTTTCGCATTCGTACGGGAAATATCAATAAAACGTGACACATGTTCCGTATTCTCGTCTTGTTTCCTCCTCCCCCTGTGCTTGACGCATTATGGGATGAGGTCAAATTTTGAAGCTCGACTGGAGGCCTATAGGCTTACCCCTCCCCATCATGATCCTGGTCCGCATTGGGCCAAGTTGGTTTCGCACATATAATCTCTAGAGTTTGAGTGAATTCGATAAAGGTTTAACATGTGACTTCTAAAATACATGCTGAATCAAGAAATGGCCACTAACTAATGTCTTTCGTTTGGGAGATATTCCTGGATACTTATTGATAACAAACACGACACGTCAGGCAGCTAACCTCCAATGTAGCCTCACTTAATATTTCGGTTCGCTGCAGTGGAGAGAGGTTGTATCGGAGACATCAGACAGGCTATCAGGCAGTTGTCTGTTGTTCTAAGTAGGTCCGCAATGTTTGTTTTGTTGAAGATTTACTACTTCAAGAAACGCGGCAGTACGAAACGTCAAAACACATCTCCTAGCTGTGAAAACAGGAGGGGCCGAACTGCAAACATCCCCAAATTTAGATCATTGTGACCACTGCAGATGCTTTAAATCTCTTTAATACTATGTAGACTCTCACTTATAAAACGAGTGAGGCTATATATGACAAAGTCTTTCGATTCCTACGTAAGAAACACAGGTCTGCAATATATCAAATATCTTCCGATTGGTTTGTTGTGGTGGTCTGATGTTCACAGTAGTACAAGAAACACAAACAGTAATAAAGATTGTAAAACTTTTATATTTTCAAATCAATATTTTTGTATGTTAAGAAAATAACAAAATGAAGTCAAAATATCTGTAGCTCCTCGACCGCCACCACCGAAACACCGTCCGGCCCTTTATAAACATGCTATCTTTCGCTCCCAGGGCCTTCGGACGGAAGAAGATAAAATTGAGAAAAACACAAGATTCCAGACTAAAATCTACAATAACCATGGAATGTCATGAAATACAGCGAAATTATATTGTGAAACGTTGTTAATCCTCATGTGAATTGTAACCAGTAGATATTATACAGATAATGAAACATGTGAAGTACAAAATACTCGACTTTATACAATACAATACAATGCTTTGTATTCAGTTGCTTGTACCCCGGCTGCATGGAGCTTGTTTACAATAATATATATATTATTATTATTTATACAGCTAGTTCTTTCGTTATCTTTTCAAACAGTTTATCCGCTGCCTCCCACTAAGACCGAAGTAACCAGAAACAAAGCGAAGAATAGGAAGGCCACCAAGGTTCATGTTTGTTTTTAAAACCAAAATAGCATGAACGTAAGAAACACGCTGTGCCAGCTTCCTGGACGCAAGACTGAACTCTGCCATGCCCGTACGTGTGTACGTGATGGTGTTAGGCCCACACACCAGACGGAGACAACGTGTCTAAGTACTTTCTGTTGATCAAAACCCGTAGACACGACCAGCTAATGTGGCATTGAATATTCTAGATCAAGTCTGTGTGAAGTTCTTACAAAAGATATTTTATAAACACCGCGGGATATATAATTTGAACCGCTCCCGGTCCGAACATGTCGGGTGATGTGGTTACTTTGTTATCACTGTATCAGTGTATGCTTATTTTGTAAACAAATGCTGATGTGTGGTATGATGTAAAAACTCGAAGGAGGTTCAAAATACAACTGATTTCCTTGAATAAAAAGATTTGAATAAAAATATATGAAAAGAGTTTCGGCTCGTGCAAACAAAATGTTTTATTACTTGGAAGAGCAAAACGGTTGCAGTTACAAAAAGTAACTAAATAATCATATTCTTACTTGAGCTTTGGGTTCGTTTTTTTAAACAATACTGTCAATCAACCTTGTCCTGATAATAGCGTCCTTCTTACTGATGCCACATTTGTTACAATTCGGTCCACTACGGGGGTAGGGATGGTCATTTGCGCATTGTATAGCTGCCATCTTGCCTGGTGGGGTGGGGTGCGGTGCACTCGACAATTTAAACATTATAAAGAACATTCTTCTTGATTTCGCATTGCTTGTGACCCGAGTAAGCAGCAGCCAGGAATTACCTCGCACTATTTTGTCACCGATGCTACCGTGTTCTTAAAAATGTATATAAAATATACTTGAATCAATATCAACCATCCACAGTAAAGTTTTATTGACAAGTAAAATCGGCATTCCTTAGATTTTCTAGTTCTTGTTTCATATTCAGAACTTCAATACTATGTTTCGCCTACTTTTTAAAATTCGCGCTTCTTGACAACGGAATTAAAAGGGGTTTTCTTTTCTGAATCGGATCTGTTGTAAACTTAATCTGGATCTCAGTTGGCGGCTCATTGTGTTGCACATTGGCTCTTCGTCAATGCTCGTCGTTATGGCTCGTTTGTTTGGTAATAATGCAAGTATCGATTCTACTTAGTCGTAGTTATTGAACTGACTTCCACATCGTAGCTTAAACAGCTCGTGAACATCTCAGTCTAAAGTCACTCGGCTTGATGCTCTCAATTATCTATGTTACAAATATATCATCTCTTGTCGGATGCATGTTTATTTGTTATACTTAACTAAACTACATTATAACGGTTTACATGTATTTCATAAATGAAAAGGTGTCACAATCTTTCCACTGAAGCGCGTCGTCGTGTTTCGACCACTTGAAATCTCACACACTACTAGAAGGAACGCTTACGGTTTTATGGCCATATATGACCATATGTGAAGACAACGACAAATTAAATAACTCAATAAATTAAAGTTATATTCTTACAACTTCTTGTTTGTATCTAAATGGGAATTTAGAAACATGTAAAATTTCAATGATAATGCTAAAAATTGTTATAACGGGCTAAAAGTGATGGCGATCATCAGACTAAAAGATAAGATGCAAATGTTTGACTTATGGTGGTTTGAAATTAGCCGCATAGTGTTTGTTCTCATGACGGCATTTTGTTCAGGAGTAATTGTTTGTCGGCATATAAAATGTAAATCCTCTCAGCTAAGCACAAATTACGTCGTTTTGCTCTGATCAGCTGAATTCATATACATTTGAGAGACAAAGCTTGATAAGGAAGATTTATTTAATCAACTGTAGGAGTTGATGTTATGCTGTTCGCCGTGAGGGTGGTAGGTTTGAGATGGCGTTTCGAGCGTTAGCCCTTCTTGCTCTGACGAAG
>JANUFV010177419.1:0-12863 GCA_024757865.1 Epizoanthus scotinus | reverse complement strand
CCAACCAACCAATCAATCAATCAATCAATCAATCAATCAATCAATCAATCAATCAATCAATCAATCAATCAATCAATTATTAATTTAGACATGTAACGCATACGAGTAAAAGTACTCGTTAAAATCCGCACATGTTTCAAAATGAAATATAAGTTTACATATAACGTAGTACAAAGATAAAATCACATGCAACTATCCCCCTCCCCTAATACAGTTATCCTACCTCCATTACCACAACTCCCCTTAGCACATACAGATATCCCCCATTTCCCATACAGGTTTTCCCCTTCGGTCAATAGAGCTATCCCCCTTCCCCCATTCAGCTATCCTACCTCCATCAATGCAGTCCCCCTCTCCCGTACACATATCCCCCTACTTCTACTATAGAGGTATTGCCGTTCGCTCTATAGAGCTATCTCCCTCCCTTCAGCTGCGAGTTTATATGTATATGTCCATGTAGTGAACTTACTGGGTTTATCGCGGATGTCTCTTCCAATTTGTAGAGTTTTTGAAGGAAGCTCATCGGGTGATGTCACAATAAACATGTCACGTGTCCTGTCAACGGCTCCGACAAGCTGTTGGTTGTCTGGCTCTCTTCCAATGGCAACCACGAAGGTTTGCGCACCAAGCTTTTGAAGTGGTTTTACAGCTTCGTGGAGAGGCTTACCTCCAGGGGACTGTCTGCCTGTTGTTAAAAGTATGACGAACTTACGAGACCGGTCAGATGTTGCTAGGATACGTGCTGCATGCTCAAGAGCTCTGTCCATTCTTCTTGGTGTTCCTAATAGAGCTGCCCTATCTACCCGTTTCGTCAAGTCGGGCTCTACAAATCTGGCAAGTGTAGAAAACCTCTCTGCATATAATACAACACTTCCTCTTGGGCCGGTTGGAGAAAGGTTGAAATTGGTGGCCAATGTTTTAACAAATTCTTTCTCTTTCTTGAACGCGTCTTCTGTTGTTCCTCTAGACGCATCAATGAGGAGGACGACATCTGTTCCACGTTTTAGGGGAGTGGAGGGTGCTGAGAGAGTAAAAAATATTGAGTAATTTAGCATTATTGTTCATTTTATTAACACGTCGCATATCTATCTATCTAACGAATCGAATAACCACACACTGTATCTATTGATGTACACTTTCATCCACCGTCCTAAATACCCCCTTTATTACCGATACGGCCCTAAAAAGGTTCTAAGACCGTTCTAAATATTGTCCTAACTGATACCGTTCTAAATATATTCCTCAATATTGTCCCAAATACCATCCTAAACACCGTACCAGATGCAATCTTAAATAATATCGTTCCAAATATCGCCCAACCCCCCCCCCCCCCTGCTTTCGTCGCCCTTGCAAGGATAATGTATGGTATGAAAATGAAACCTGTACATAAAATGGATACAGTGATTATTACAGTATATACAGAGCAGTCAGGCATTTATTTGGGAACAAAATATATATTTGGAACCTCAAATATACCTTGACACTACAATACAGCACGCAGGACATGCGCAGTAAGAAATAGCCAAATTAAAACGTATAGCGTTGACCCTGTAACAAGAGTTACCCAAACTATGAGCAATACTAAAGTTGCATTTGTCAACAAAAGTATTCTTTTTTCAGCTGATGATTCCCATAAGGGATACCTTTAATTCATATCACTTTAAATAGTTTTCTTAAAAAAGCAAGTTTCTCACGTGGATTATCCCGAATGTGTTGTCCGATTTGCGTTGCCTTTGAAGAGAGATCATCAGGTGATGGAACTCGGAAGACATCCTAAAGGCGTAATAAAGTATTGTAATATTCCACAGTCAATAGTAGTACGTTTATTTACCCATGTTGTAGCATTAAATGCTCAATTACATGGGTGTCAGCAACAAGCATACAAAATAAATATTACAAATATTATAAATATTACAGATCGAAGATTGTAGCCATGTGCGATCTCCTAGCACTTGGGTAGTAAATTATGTGTTGAACTACAAGCTCGTAACTTGTTGCTACAATTATTTCTGGTAAGAGGCAGTGAAATCACTTATGTCTATGTCGGGTACATTTTCGGCAGAATGCCAGCGTACCATTTTTTAAGTTCTACTGCAAATACAGTCGAATTTTTAATATCTGCTCCCATTGAATGTCTAATATGTGGGAGACTGGAGCCAATTCCATTGCCGTGTTCATAGTAGTTTGAATTGGGAACTACCTGAATTTGCAAGTCAGGAAATTGTTTGTTTAAAGTGAATACTTTCCTCTTTGTTTTCCAACAACATATATACAGAACTCAGTTCCTAACACTAGCTCTAATCATTTGAATTGCCACTAGTACAACTAATTCGAAAATAAGCTGATCAGCGGTCAGTAAGCTAGGCGGCAAATAACAGTAAAACACGTTGACACAAAGTCAGTTGTACAACGTATTAATTATCCAAGATAATAATCATATAAACTATTACTAATTAATAATAGAATAATAATAATAATAATAATAGCGATAACAAATTTACAAGAAATATTGTTAAATATTGTAAACCTTATTTATAAACAATATATAGTACTTAACGATTAGCTATACTTTTGGGTTAGGTTTGTTTCTGAACTTTTAACTAATTAGTCCATTATTTAACAATTGTTCAGCTATTGATCACTGTTACATTTGCCATCGAAATCAGTATTTGAGGAACAAAAATCAACAATGCATTGAATGTTAATTCTATATTTATGCTGATTGACACCTTAGTCAATCCTGCACTGATGCTAAAACATAACTTCTGGCACACCCCTATAATATAACATTCCTATGATTCTAGAAACATATGTTAGCTCTTCTTCTTAAACTTTGTTATTATCTCAGTTATTGAGTACTGCAGTATGACGTACCTGTACTCGTTGCACTATCGGTGCCAATTCACGATTATCCGGTTCTCTTCCAATTGCCACCACAAATGTTTGAGCGTCAATGTTACGCAATTGCTTAACAGCATCATCAAGGTTGCCACCTCCTGGTGACTGTCTACCTGCTGTCAAAAGGACAACAATCTTGCGTTCCTGTCCAGAGGAACTTAGAACTGCTGCGGCATGTTTCAGTGCGTTATCCATTCTTCTCGGTGTCCCGAGGAGTGAGGCACTATCAATCCTACCACTGAAGTCTGGTTCCGCAAAGCTGGATATTGTGTTCGCGACGTTGCCGTATATTACCGCACCTGCACGTGGTCCTCTCGGATTGACACCAAAATTTTTAGCCAAAGTTTTTATGAACTCTTTCTCTTTTTTGTAGACGTCATCGGTTACACCGCTCGAGGAATCGAAGAGGAAGACTACATCTGTACCGCGTTTAAGTGGGATTGTAGGTACTGTGAAGAACAAATAGAGTATTATAGGTAGTCCTGTAGATGTAGTTTGGTGTCAAAATTAAATTGGAAATGCTCCTCAAGCTAAAAATATTCTGAGTCACGCACGGGAATTGAACCCCTGATCTTCTGATTGCCGGTCAGATGTTCTACCCAGGGACTCATGTGGGTATCCGTAGGTCATATTGATGTAGTTGTCAATTGAGTTGTGGACATAGTACGTATGTTGTGTTAATAACTGGTGTTATATTTAGTTGTGTTGTATCACTAATTTCTTATTATATGTTCTATATTATTTTGTCTGATCTGAATGACCGTCTAGTAGTTATTTAAAGCAGTTTCAACCTTTCTCCAACTGGCCTAAGAGAAAGTGCTGTGATATACTATGGTTTTTATTCCTGAACAGCAGTGCTTAAAGGACTGGTAATAATAGTTACTTCTGTTTGGAGATCACACAAATTCTATAATATTTACTAAAGGAATCTTATTGTCAACTTGAAAAGTATTGGAGACAATTAAGACGTAGTCAGGTTATATAGATTTTAAACGTTTCTTTTGACTTGATTGAACAAATTTTGATGCAGTTCAACTTAATCAACTATTGTCAGTTACACGTTTCTATGAGTTTGGAGAGCGACATATATTTTCATACACTATTTCACTCCCAGAGCCCACATTCCATTCAGCCTGTGGTGTGATGGACTTTGGACTCTTGGAGCGTCCACAAGCCAGCGTCTGCGTGCAGGTATTGGTCAGGCCGCATTTCACGAACTCGGTATGTTCATGCTCACATATATACACTATATATACCCTGGGAACAAAAATTGCTACATTTGTTGCAGTATGAAGAGATTTTATGCAACTTGCAAAACAAACATAGAGAGCAATAAGTAAACATCCGGAAAGAAAATATAGCTCACATTTCAACAAAGCTAGAGGGTACAATTGCCAATTTCTAGACATCAAGGAAGTTTAAAATTAAACACAAGATACTGGCTAAGAAAATTCAAAGTCCAAAAAGATCCTTACCATGCTTGTCACGAATATGCCTTCCAATTTGTACGGCTTGAGAGGGAAGATCATTTGCCGACGGCACATGGAACACATCACGTGAGCTGTGCACAATAGGAACAAGTTCACGAGTGTCTGGAGCCTTACCCACTGCAATTACAAATGTCTGAGCACCAAGCGTTTGGAGAGACTGGATAGCGTCAGTTAAAGCTTTGCCACCGGCAGACTGGTTTCCAGCTGCCATTAGAACCACAATTTTGCGACCAGCTCTTCCTGAATTCCTAAATATTTGTGCCGCATGCTCGATAGCTTTGTCCATTCGCCGTGGTGTTCTCAATAGCGATGCTCTGTTTATACGTCCCTCAAGATCTGGCTCAATAAAACTGGCAATGGTGTAAGGATTTTCACCGAATGTGACTGCACTACCACGTGGGCCAGATGGAGAGAGATTGAAATTAACCGCTAAGCTCTTGATAAACTCTTTTTCCTTCTCTAACACGTTCTCTGTTACTCCTCCAGATGCATCCAACAAGAAAACAACATCTGTTCCTCGATTCAATGGGATGGCCGGAACTACAAAACCAAACATAGCATATTACAAGAGTCATTTCAAGAACTATTTTAACAAATTTTTGAGTTTGTCAATAAACTGTATTCTTTATGATCTAAACAAATATATATTCTTCACTAAGACATAAATTACCAGGATTTACGCTCGAGAATTCGTTTTTCTCTATAGCACTATTTAGTCATTTAATAGCCTCAGCCACGTTGTAACCCTAAAGCGGCACTAGACTGCTAACTTCCAATTGTACCCAAACATTTTTTGAAGATATCCTTAGTTTTCTAAAGATTTGATGAGAATTTCCGACAATTATGAATAAAATATTATATGGCCTCTGGGAGATACGAATTTTTCTTCTCGTGTTGAAAATATCCTCACCAATTCGCTTCGCTCACTCGTGAGGATTAAATTTCAACACTCGAAGATAAAAATCGTATCTCCGCGCGTCCATGTAACATTTTATCTATTTAGCTCATGCTTTGCCTTAAAATAAAGTTTAATAGTTGGCCCAGCTGATTTCTTACCAGGTTTCTCTCGAATACTCTTTGCGATAGGTCGTGATTGCCTTTGGAAGTCCTCTGGAGTTACAATCCGGTATATGTCCTTGGGCCTGTCCACGACATAATACAGCTCTCGGATGTCGGTTTCACGCCCAATTGCTACCACAAATGTCTGAGCACCAAGTTTACGCAGTGGTTTCATGGCGTCATCAAAAGATTTTCCACCTGGGGCTTGCTTACCACTTGTTAGAAGAATAACAACCTTGCGCCCATCTCGTCCTGTCGTGCTCAGAGTCTGTGCTGCACGTTCTAAAGCCTTATCTATGCGCCTTGGTGTTTTTAGAAGAGCAGCGTTGTCCAATTTGCCAGTAATGTCAGGCTCGTTGAAGCCCGCTATAGTGAGCGAAACATTTCCATATATCACAGCACTTCCACGAGCACCAGATGGGTGGATATTGAAGTGATTTACAAGGGATTTGACAAACTCCTTTTCTTTGGTGAAGAGGGAAGGGTTCACGTCTCTCGATGCATCAAGGAGGAAGACAACATCAGTTTCGCGATTCAAAGGACTATATGGAACTGGAGAATCCACACCAATGTTAGTATTTTAGCTATGCATGCATCTCTAAAGTTAGTGCTACCGCTAACGCTAAGGCTAGTGCTAACGCTAGTGCTGACGCTAGTGCTAGTCGGAATACTAAAGCTATTGCTAAAGCTCAGTTAAAGCTATTGCTAATGATATCTAATGCCAGCGCCAATGCTAATGTTAGTGTTAATGCTAGCAGTAATGCTAAGTGCTTACGTTAGCGCTAACACTACCACTAATGCTAATACTAACGCTGATGCTAGCACTAACGCTTCTACTACTGATAAAGCTAAGACCAACATTATGCTAAAACTAATTAATGCTTCAGTATTAAAGTTAGTTATTGATCCTCATTTTCCCTTTTTCATGGCTTCGCGCCTAGGTCACAAAAAAGGGGAAAACCCTCAGTTTACAACGTTGGTATGGATCTTGCACTGGTTTTACAATATGAAGAAATTAGAAATCGCCAAATGTATAAGCACTGAAGAGATCTTGTGTTGTGAAATACCTTTTTGCTGTTTGATATACAAGGCGCCTAGAGAATACTCTACATTTGATTGTAAAAACTATAATAAAAATATAAGAAAAACACTTACTTGGTTTGTCCCGGATCATCTTCGATATATGTTGTGACTGAGAAGGTAATTTGTCAGAAGCTAACACTCGCACAATATCTTGAGGTCTATCTACAACTGGCATAAGAACGTGATCGTCGGGCTCTCGTCCGATAACAACTACGAATATTTGTGAACCAAGCTGCCGCAAACGCTCAGCAGCTTCAGAGTGTTGTATGGCGCCGGGGGCTTGATTTCCTGCTGTTAGGAATACCACAACTTTACGATCACTGGGTTTAGAGGTAGATAGAATTTGTGCGGCGTGGAGCAGTGCTCTGTCTGCCCTCCGTGGTGTCCCTATGGACACTGCAGTGTCAACTTTTTCAGCTAAATTAGCTTCATCAAATCTCACGACAGTAGAAGGTCTGTCGCCATAGGTAATAACAGTTCCCCGCGCACCTGAAGGGTGCACATTAAAGTGATTCGCTAGGGATTTGATGAATTCTTTTTCTCTCTGGTAATCATCTTTAGTCACTCCCTTTGATGAATCGATAATGAAGACAACGTCTGTTCCAGGGTCTAGTGGACTGTAAGGCACTGCAATACAAACACAGCCACACCAAGAAAAATTGTTAATGACACAGTTCTTATGATAGAATTCTATAGGATTAAGAACTAAAACATAGACATTTCAATACGTCAATATATTAATCACAAGTGGTCATTATAATTTCGTAATTATAAACATCAACAGTCTTGGATCATGAAGCATTGCAATTATCACATGATAAATAAGCTCTATATAAACTTTAAGGCGTCAGCAAATTCGAAGATATATTTGAAATGAATTTTTGTTATTATTATATTGGCGTTGTCTATCAACAATAATATGTATCATAAAGTGTCTGGAACTACCAATTTATTCGTTGCTATTCTAACTGTGAATAACTCGTGTCAGCGCGTTTTACTGCAACGACCTTAAAAATAATGGCTTCATCCTAAGTTAGACAAAAGAACTGTTGGAGAATACCTAAAGCAAAATCATGACGATCCTACAACAAAAACCTCTTGACACAGCTAGCTATCGAAACCAGTACTTATGAAGAGAGGGCTTCTTTCACACATTGCTCCCAGAGTATGGAACAAACTAAATGACAATATATAACGCTATATACATATTTTAAGTTTAAAAACACTACTTATAACGCTTACTAAGATCTTATTATTATTATTATTATTATTATTATTATTATTATTATTATCATTACTAGCAGCAGTAGTATTATGAAATAGTTCACGATGGTTGACGACGTCGGAAACCTTTTCAAATACCTGACTATCACACCAAAAATATCACTAATACCAATTCCTTTTTGCTATTCTTACCAGGTTTTGTACGGATTTGCTTGGCCATAGCTTTCGATTGAGAAGCGAGGTCGTTAGCAGAAGGTACTCGGAAAATATCCTTCAACCTGTCAACGGCCGGAGTCAGTTCACGGATATCTGGATCTCGTCCAATAGCAACTACAAACGTCTGAGCGCCGATCTTACGTAGAGGTTCCATAGCCTGTTCTAGCGGTTTAGCGCCATTAACTTGTCTACCAGCTGTTAGAAGTATGACAATTTTGCGCCCTTTCCTGCCAGAAAGCATAAGAGCTGCATGCTCTAGAGCTTTATCTATTCTTCTCGGCTGCCTCAGCAAAGATGCACCATCCACTCTTTGGTTGAAATTGGTTTCTATAAAGCTTGCTATTGTATACGGATTGTCAGCATACATTACAGCACTGCCGTGTGGCCCGGCAGGAGAGAGGTTGAAATGGTTAGCTAAGGACTTGATAAAGTCCTTTTCCTTTCTGTAAGTTTCTTCAGTTATACGTTGGGACGCATCCATGAGGAAAACAACATCTGTTGTTCGATCAAGGGGCGCACTTGGCACTAGGAAAAAGAAAAAGAGAGTAAAGTCCATTACATGTGAGCCGAGATGACTTTCGCCCCGGGATGAGTGTCGCTCAGGATGAAAGGAAAGTTGTGTATAGGGGTGGTCCATCCGGGAGCCTAGGAAAACCCTCATCCTAGACAAACTTCATATCGGTAACACCTTTAAATATTTCGCCTACAGTACTCAATCTGAGGATGGAAACCAAACAGTGTTTACGTGTAGGCAAGTATGATTGTAGTCCATGCACACATGAATGGAAAATCTATATGTTCACTAAATAATTGACCATCTTTTTAGGAAGCATCTCAAATTGTATTAAAAACGACGAAAAGATGTTACAGTGCAGGTTCAAGGCTCTTACCAGGTTTGTCACGGATCTTTCTTGAAATTGGCTGTGACTGCCGGGGAAGTTCATCTAGTTGCGATACGTGGTAGATATCCCGCGGGTTATCCACTACAGAGTATAGTTGACGAACATCTGGTTCACGTCCAACAGCCACGACAAATGTTTGGGCTCCAATCTTGCGAAGCGGTTTGATTGCTTCATTTAAAGGTGCCGCACCAGGCGCCTGTCTTCCTGCAGTCAATAGCACCACAATTTTACGTCCACCTCGTTCTGCTGTGGAAAGAATCTGCGCTGCATGCTGCAATGCCCTGTCCATACGTCTGGGACTCTTTAGCAGTGCCGCCTCGTCGACCTTTCTATTAAAATTGGGTTCTGCAAAGCTTACTAGAGTAAATGGATTTCCTGCATAGTTTATAGCACTTCCTCGAGGTCCAGTTGGAGAGAGGTTGAAATGAGCGGCTAATGATTTCACAAATTCCTTTTCTTTGTTATAAACCTTTGCTGTCACTCCTTGCGATGCATCGAGTAGGATTATTACATCAGTTGTACGACCCAAGGGACTGTGGGGAACTGTACGGAAGATTAGTCTGCATTATTGTTGATCAGACAAACAAACCAGACATACTTCATCAACCTAAAGTTAGTCATCTATACTCCCACAGTCAACGAAAATGACCTAGGAACTGTACTATGAATTTAATATTTACTAATATAACTTATCAATATTTGCATTGTCGTTAAGTTCAATTTGAGAGCTAAAGTAATCATTAATTAAATAAAAAAAATTAAAGAAATCATGAAGTGAAAGAATACTTTGCAGACAAAATGGAAAAATGTGTTACACTGAATTCTTTTGTGACAATTTTGGGATCTAAAACCATTACACAAACGAGAACAATGTTAAAACGTTTGCTCATTTTTGTACTTGGACACTTATGAGCCTGCCATCTTGTATTATAATGTCAGTGAGGTGCCGTCTCCAAACCACTCGCCATATCTTTATTGGTGACCGTCTGTGGCCTGGGAACGGCAACTCACTGACGTCATAATACAAGATGGCGGGTCTAATGGCATATATGCTGGATCATCCTCGTTATACTCAGCAATCGAGGCTTGAATCTCAACATTTGTTTTGATTACGATTTCAGCAAAAAAATATGATTTATAAATAAACTAATTACAGGGTCTTCTCCATATACTCCAAAACTGGCAAAGAAAAAAATATTCTTTCATCAGTGAGTGAATATACAATCACACTATAAATCATACTAGCTCCAGTCTACTAGGAACCAAATGATACTTTAGTTTCTCCTTCAAGAGTTTGAGCAAACTGTTTCAGTTTTACTCACCTGGTTTCTCTCTGATTTGTTTTGAAATCAGTTGTGATTTTGAGGAAAGCCTGTCAGAAGCTGGTACTCGGATGATGTCTTGAGGTCTGTCTACCATCGGTAACAGGGCATGATCGTCTGGTTCTTGTCCAATAACAACAACGAATGTCTGGGCTCCAAGCTTGCGCAGTGGAGCAGCTGCCTCACCATGTGATTTGGAACCAGGAGCCTGCCTTCCAGCGGTTAACAGAACAACAATCTTACGATCGTCTGGCTTGGATGTTGATAGGACTCGTGCAGCAAGCTCCAGAGCTCTATCTGTTCTTCTCGGTGTTTCAAGCAATTGGGCGCCGTCTACTCTTGCACTGAAATCGAGGTCATCAAATCTCGCTACAGTGGAAGCTCGATCACCATAGATCACTGCAGTTCCCCGTGCACCTGACGGATGAAGGTTGAAGTGAGAGGCCAGAGACTTGATGAACTCTTTCTCTCTTCTGTAAACTTCTTCAGTAACACCTCGGGATGAATCCAAAAGGAAGACAACATCGGTTCCACGGTTGAGCGGGCTGTGAGGAACTAAAATAACGCAAAATTATTAAACATGGTAATTGGTCATATTTTTGTTTTTTATTGTAGTAACAACACTGAGAATAGTAGTAGTAGCAGCATTAGTAGCAGTAGTAGTAGTAGTAGTAGTAGTAGTAGTAGTAGTAGTAGTAGCAGTAGTAGTGGTAGTAATAGCAGTAGTAGTGGTAGTAGTAGTAGTAGTAGTGGCAGATGCAGTAGCAGTAGTAGTAGTAGTAGTAGTAGTAGTAGCAGTGGTAGTAGTAATAGTAGTAGTAGTAGTAGTAGTAGTAGTAGTTCTTGTCTGATAACATTTAATGCACATATAAAAAGAAGGTTATCATACACATTACGAATTTTTCAAACTACAAACGCAAATAGAAGTTCCATTTAAAGTTCTATATCTTTTCCTTGTTTTTAAAAAAATGTGATGCAACAATTGCGGATAGTTGGTTTATCTGTTTTACTACGACATATGACTAAAATTGCACATATTTGCAATACAATAGTATGAGATAAGCTACGTTAGTGTTAAGTCTATCTCCCTCAGTAACTGGCATATACTAGACTGCACTGAAATACTGCTGACTATCCCCAAATTATGGTGTATTCATCAATGACGTCGACCTATTTTAATTTTAAAAGTGGGTTCACATAACCAAGTAACTGTACACGTCTACCAATAGTCGGCTCATTGGCAATTCTTCGTTTGCATGCGACATCCTAACCGCCATGTTTTGGGTACACAAATATGGTCGCTATGCACTGTGTCATTGAGTGAAAAACATTACTGCCAATAAAGTAGCGAATGTTCCTGACATGCTAATGGATGACAGCTAATCAAAATATCTCCATCAACTACATTTACCTGGCTTGATGCGTATCTCCTTTGCAATATGCTGTGATCGAGAAGGTAGATCGCTAGGCGATGACACTTGGAACATATCCTTTAATCGATCAACGATGGGCGAAAGCTCACGTCTATCAGGGCCTCGGCCGATGGCAACAACAAACGTCTGCGCTCCGAGCTTCCGAAGAGGCTCGGTCGCTTCGTTCAATGCTTTTGCACCTTCAGCAGACCTCCCTGCCGTTAACAGAATTACAATTTTTCGCCCAGCTTCTCCAGAAAGCATCTGTGCTGCATGCTCAAGAGCTTTGTCCATTCTTCGTGGTCGATTCAACAATGGAGCACTGTCTACTCTTAAGTTGAAGTTTTGTTCAACGAAGCTTGCTATCGTATAAGGATTATCAGCGTACATCACGGTACTTCCACGTGGACCGGTTGGAGAAATATTGAAATGACTGGCTAATGATTTGATGAATTCTTTCTCCTTTGTATATATTTCATCTGTCACTCCTTGTGAAGAGTCCATCAGGAAAACAACTTTCGTTGTTTGTTTAAGAGGATTCGATGGAACTGAAAAAAATAATGACAACAAAATAATTTCTCCGTCCGAGA
The DNA here is from genome assembly GCA_024757865.1 of Epizoanthus scotinus. Classification (NCBI taxonomy): domain Eukaryota; kingdom Metazoa; phylum Cnidaria; class Anthozoa; order Zoantharia; family Epizoanthidae; genus Epizoanthus; species Epizoanthus scotinus. The sequence continues at coordinate 667 of JANUFV010177419.1, read as the reverse complement.
ACTGGACTGGACTGAAACGCTCTTGCGGGACAAATTATACATAAGTTAATATATATTATATATTTCTATATATACAGCATAGCTGTAAATTTGAGATTCTTTGAGAGTTCACTATAGTGGACCCATAAACTATTGTGTAAACCTGATGGGTTTCATTTTTGGTTTCTCGCCATTATCTTCATTTTACATGTTTGTTTTGAAATGGACACTACTATTTGCATCAAAGAAACATCGTTGTGCAAGAAATTCCATTTATAGATTGAAAGTCAATTTCTATCCGATACAAAAAGTGCAACATTTTGGTACATTCCACGGTGGTTCAGCAAGAACTAAATCCGCATACACCCCAAGCATTATTGGGTAACAGTTATTGCACTATTGCTCTCTACCATGGTAGACAATTGCAAGCTGACTCGTACATTTTTGTCATTAGTGATATTCTCATTATCTTGCATAATGTAACTAATTACTCATTAAGTACTATTCGTTATCATTTTATTTCCAAAACTATCATTCTTCTGAAAGTAAATAAATATATGTTTAATGATTCCATAGAAATTTGCAACTTTGCATCAGTCAAACTGCTTTTAAAACAAATGTAGAAACGTTTCTAAATATTATCAGCGATTTGTATAGACAAAAATATATTACACCGTATTCATAATTT
>JANUFV010177308.1:0-12864 GCA_024757865.1 Epizoanthus scotinus | reverse complement strand
TCTCTAACAGAATGTTTAATGATGGAATATTCTTTACTGTTGCACCGTGATACTCTATGTTCAGTATCATCTTCTGTGCTTCTATCTGTTTCCAGCTCTCTAACAGAATGTTTAATGATGGAATATTCTTTACTGTTGCACCGTGATACTCTATGTTCAGTATCATCTTCTGTGCTTCTATCTGTTTCCAGCTCTCTAACAGAATGTTTAATGATGGAATATTCTTTACTGTTGCACCGTGATACTCTATGTTCAGTATTATCTTCTCTGCTGCTATATAAGTGCTGCTACATGTACATATCGCAAAGTCATTACCAGAACTTAGGAGAAGGTACTGCCTTTGCTATAACATCTGCAACGGTTAGACCTTCATGTTTTCTTGGACAAGGACGTTAAACCTTAGGACCAGTGTCCCAGATTAGTTCATACGAGCTAGAAGATTTTTCACTTATACGTTTGTTCCTCTGTGCTACTCTCTGTCTCCAGGTGTCTACCAGAATGTTTACTGATGGAACTTTCTCACCTGTTGTGCCATTACCGTCATATTATACATTCATTACCTTCTCTCTGATGCTGCCCAAAGTCATTATACTAGAGTGGTCACGAGGCCTTACTGCTGCTATGCATCAAATGTGGCACTCTACTCAGTCCACGTTTGTTCCTCTGTGCTACTCTCTGTCTTCAGCTGTCTACCAGAATGTTTACTGATGGAACTTTCTCACCTGTTGTGCCATTACCATCATACTATACATTCATCACCATCTCTCTGATGCTGCCCAAAGTCATTATACTAGAGTGGTAAGGAGGCCTTACTGCTGCTACACATCAAATGTGGCACTCTACTCAGTCCACGTTTGTTCCTCTGTGCTACTCTCTGTCTCCAGCTGTCTACCAGAATGTTTACTGATGGAACTTTCTCACCTGTTGTGCCATCACCGTCATGCTATACATTCATTACCTTCTCTCTGATGCTGCCCAAAGTCATTATACTAGAGTGGTAACGAGGCCTTACTGCTGCTATAGCTACACATCAAATGTGGCACTCTACTCAGTCCACGTTTGTTCCTCTGTGCTACTCTCTGTCTCCATGTGTCTACCAGAATGTTTACTGATGGAACTTTCTCACCTGTTGTGCCATTACCGTCATACTATACATTCATCACCTTCTCTCTGATGCTGCCCAAAGTCATTATACTAAAGTGGTAACGAGGCCTTACTGCTGCTATAGCTACACATCAAATGTGGCACTCTACTCAGTCCACGTTTGCTCCTTTGAGCTACTCTCTGTCTTCAGCTGTCTACCAGAATGTTTACTGATGGACCGTTTTCACCTGTTGTGCCATTACCGTCATACTATACATTCATCACCTTCTCTCTGATGCTGCCCAAAGTCATTATACTAAAGTGGTAACGAGGCCTTACTGCTGCTATAGCTACACATCAAATGTGGCACTCTACTCAGTCCACGTTTGCTCCTCTGTGCTACTCTCTGTCTTCAGCTGTCTACCAGAATGTTTACTGATGGAACTTTCTCACCTGTTGTGCTATCACCGTCATACTATACTTACCATCTCTCTGTTGCTGGATAGCCCAGAGTCATTACTAAAATAGTAACGAGGTCTTATTGTTGCTACACCTCTAATGTGACACTTGGCAATCATTAACTATTCTCACTGATGCTGTCTCCACGCTGTTTGGTGATGTGTTGTTCTCTGTTGCTGCAACATTACTGCCGAGAATATCATCGCTGCTGCATGTACATCTCTAGCATTAGTGATATGTAATGATTTTGCTAGTCACCATTACTGTTGTATTCTGCACTCAATAACGTAATCTCTTCTACTATCTGACCCCCACGTTTATGTAAAATATATTGAAACATGGTTGTACAGTAGATGTATTTATTGCGAAAGGTAACATTTTCAATAAAAACATATTGTTTGAAGAGTTATTGCGTTTGTTTTTGGTAGGACATTGCCGAAAGAGGAATTGCAAGAACAACTGGGAAACGTTTCATCCCGGAACAATTCAAATATGGTACGTAGGTTTCTCTTCGTAACAGTTTATAATGAAGCCACTCATTGATGTTGTTACTGGTGCCAGAGGTATTACTATTGTCAGTTGCTTTGGGAGGATGGTGCTTGGATATATGCAGTACTGCTCGCGAGTAACTTTACTTCATGCGTCTAGTATGCGTCACTTACGCACGAGTTGCGCGTGTATTTATGCACGCGTATTTGACGAGTTGATCAATTTTGAATTGGGGTAAACAGTTCGTAAATGGCCAGCGCAAAACCTTCTGTTTGAAGCATGTACTTTTCTTTTAAGTTTAATAATAGTAGGGCGGGAACGAACCTTCGAATGTTTGAGGTTTACCTTGTTTACCTTTACGTTTGAAGAAGGCATTGTAAGTTGCACTGTTGGGAAGGCCATATAAAGTATTCAAAGGCAATCTACCTTATGAGGTCAGTTTGTTGTTTAGTAGTAATTTAGTAACATAGAGTGATATTTTAGTCTTTTAAAATCTGATTTTCTTTAATTATTTTACAAACGAAGATTCACGTTTGAAGGCTATTTTCAACATTTGTTTCTGCTCTGAATACATGTATTGCAACTCTATTACTTTGCACCTTCAGTGATCCGTGGAGAAATGCGTCCTGTTTTGATGTGAATCAACTTTTAGTACCAACTGCATTTTGTCATTGCTTGCTTGTTAAACAGGGTTACTACGGTCAGTACAATCGCTGTAAAATACCGCGAAAGAGCTAGACATTAAGTTAATTAGGAAACTCATTTAGGAAAATGATGCAGGATTATGTGTCAACTGTTTTGCTCAAATCCATTTCACGTTTCAACCTCTTTACGTCACAGTGATGCTATAATACTTGTTATTTCATTGTCTGTAGAAAGATAAAAGTGGATAATTTGGCAGCAATTATTGGTAGGCGTATAATTAAGATTTGTCTATGCTACGTACTGTATTTGAGGACTGGTTCCTATATAAACGTCTGGCAACAATTAACACCGGGCTAAAATTTACAGTGTGGAATTATGGAAGTTGTGTTGTCTGATTAAGCCTTATTATAATGTAATTAACCATCCCCTGCATTTACTTCTTTGTTTCAGTGTTGCGACCAATTTCTGCCACAACGAAGGCAAAGTTGAACTTAAAACCAGGCTCAGATCTCAGTATTCCAAAGGTAGAGTTTGTCAAGTTGTCTCATCATTCACGTAATCTTCTCCGTTTACATGGAGACTAATGATAATCCTACCGTGTATGTTTTAGTTGAACATCTCACTTAGCCAAAATCCCAGCTCGCCTCTTCAATCATCTACTGAGTAAGTGAAAATGTATCACTTTCCTTGGTACCCAGAAGCTAAATCAAGAGAGGATATATAAACAGGAAAGTAGCAAGAAACCAGAAGTTTGAACACAAAATGTGTTGAGAAAGGTGCTTTAGTGGTGTGTGTCATTTGTGTATTGCGATGTGAAAGAGAGCAATAGCCATGCGAAACTTCCAAAACTCATACAAAAACACGATTCTACCAAGCTGTTTCTTTTGATGAAAATGATTGGGTTCACTTAAAAACTTTGAGTTATGGCTTTTAAAGGTTTATCAAGACATATAATTTTAAATTTGGCTAAATATGTGGAATTCCCCGACATTTAGGAAATATCCTGAGTCAGACTGTCACAAAATTTAAAATACTGCAACTCAAAATCAAATCATCTTATCAACCTTAAACTTTCAAAGAATGCTTTTGATGCCGATATCTGAATCTTTTTAAAAGAACCGCTTTACAAGTATTGCAGTTTTTGTTTAGATTCTAAAGTCTTGATGACGTCACATGAAAAGATAAAGATAGACTATAGTGTTTCGTTCCTTAAAGATCTTGATTAGATTGCTGACTGCTATCAACAACACAACGAAAGCACAAACGGACGGAAGGGTGATTCATAGTATAGACCTCTCTAGTATGCTGTATATATGTATAGAATAAGATAAGAATCGGCATAAATTGGCATTGATTGTTATTAAGCTTCTAATCTGTTTCTGCTTCGGCTTTCAAACCAAGTTTCACTACACCGTAAGTGATGGAAACAGAAGCAAAGATCAAAGAGGAATGAAATGTTCCATTTGTTCAATCGCTTCATTTGTTCCCAATTCTGTCTCCATTTCTTGAATTTCATTGGAGCAGGATTGCTCCTTTTATCTTCGCTTCCGTTTCTACTTCACTTTCTATCGCTAAGGAAACCAATCTTTACCGTACATGCCATTAACATAGTTGTAATCAGTGCAAAGGTTAATTATGGTGTGTTCTCAAAAACATATGCAGAACTCGGGCTGGCACTTCAAAACAAACATATTATTGTCCCAGCTAACAATAGATGAACACCCCAAACAATAACCTTAACCCTAACCACAATGGACAGTACAGAACACTAAGACCAATGAAAACACATTTTCGAACCGGTACAGGATTACTGAAAAGATCCTGAAAAAAATCCAAGAATGACCTGGATGTTTTTAAAGTATGAATATGTATGAAACCCGAGTATACATGCATACCTGATAGCAGTACTGTTTATATAATCATCCAGATATTTCTAAGCCTGGTGTTACAAGAGATTTCACTGGTGTTGAGTAGAAACCAGTTTCATGATGTCATGGAGCTGCTGGAGTCGTTTGACAGGATGTCACGTGGCACAGCCTTCAGAAAGTACAAACCAGATGTGCCTCTTCACAACAATGCCAGGAAGTGGTAAGTTCTTACCAAGCCCAACGTTAATTAGTTAGTTAATTCGTATAATCAAATACAAAATGTTTATTCTTTTTCTTTATAATTTTGTATAAATTACTCTAGAGTAATTAAATTTCATTGATGGTTTGAGCTGATTACCATCGGTTGTGGAACCAATCAAAAAAACCAAGTTAGCATTTAAAGGGGCCATGTCACGGCTATTTAAGGCATTTTTGCGATGTACGAAATTGTCCACAAATCAATGGAAATCTATAAATAACAGGTTACCGTGATAGAAAAACATAAGAATTATTATGATAAGTTGTAACGGAACGTGGATGGCTAAAATTGGGGAAGATTAAAACGGATTGCAAACTAGACATTAAATAAGTTAAATCCATTCGCTGTCAAAAATGTGTTTCTTGTATTTAGACACTTTGTTTTCACAATATATAACCATTTTATCATTTCTTGTTATCCTGTTGAGCTTACAACTTGTGTTGCATGACTGTGAAGGCTTTGTTCCTGATATGACTAGAGAGCATGCGCATTACCCCTTTAATAACTAAATATATTCATTAGTGTGGAAGCTGTTTTTAATTTTGTTTCTTTTTTGTTGAAACAAGGGACCTCTGTTGGTTTAGTAACCATTAGCAGCACTTATGTTATTTTTTTTTGTATTCGTAATTTTTACGTACGTATGTTGAAAAATAACTAATGAATATATAAATAGATTTAAGTGAGAGACAGACAAGCTTTTATTTTAGGTGGAATTATGCGATGGACAGTATTCTTGAAGAGGATGTGAAAAGACGATCCAGAAACTGGTCATGGGAACACATGAAGCGTCACAGGTAACGCAACATTTATCCACAGGTAACGCAACACTTATCCACAGGTAACGCAACACTTATCCACAGGTAACGCAACACTTATCCACAGGTAACGCAACACTTATCCACATTTAAGAAACTGGAGTCAGTTGTATTAGGGTGCACTCTTATCTTCTTCATGCTGTACATGTACTTTACCTTAAATTGCTTGTTCTGTTTTGCTGTAAACTGTGTGCATCCCTTTGACTTGTTTATTTGTTGGGCTTGTTCGCACTTGAGTCTGAAAATCTTCTTGTCCTGCTGAATTTGAAAGTAAAAAAATATTATTTTCTTGTAATATAATTTATTATGCAAAACAAAATAAAATCAATACAAACGGAAAGGCAAGCAAAAGTAATTTGATTGGTGATGGGTAATATTATGTGATCATTTAACATACAAAATATTTTGCCAAAAGGCAAGGGAGATAGCCTTGAACGTAAAGTAAATGGAATCTTCAGTGAAGCTTTCCACGAGGTAGCATAGTCTATCAAGTGTACACAAAGGATTGCTTTCACTGACTTGGTAAATGTTCCCATTTTTTAGGATGATTTGCAATGAATACAAGCAGTTATGCAAGACCAAGATACTTCAAGACAAACCGTCAGAAAGTCTTCTCAAGTCCCTTGAGGTTGGTAAACAGATGTATAGATCACGTGTGAAATGTTATCCTATTTTTTCCTTTCACGTCTTGTATGTCACCATCCAGGCCCTTGGGGGAGGGGAGGTCTGAACTCTCTCTTACCTTACCCTCTTTCTAGCTTGACATTCTCTTCTTAGCTTGCCTATTTAAACTGGAAGTAAAAATTATGTTTCTTCACAAGTGAGCCTGTTGTTTTACTTAATTTGATCTTCTGTTTACTGAAGACTTACAACCAAAAATGTCCACAATTATTGTCTTGTTCAGTGTCAACAATGCCCGATATATGCTCGGAGCTAGAATTTCTACACAATTTGAAACAAAGAAGAATATGAGACTATAGAACGAAGGAAGGAATACACTGATTTTAGGATTCAATCTAGTTTAATCCTTTAAGCCACTCTGAGGTGGATGGAGAACTTTAACAGGTTTTGCAACCCAAATGTATCCGAGGGCCTATGGTTTAACGTCTTATTTAAGAAGACTATACAATACAATACAATATAATGCAATGCAATGCAATACTATAACTATATTTAAAGTGGATACTACGCTCAGCTATAATCTAGTTTACATGTATTCGGGAAGATCTCACCGTTTGTAGATGTTAGAGCAAAGGCAGCACCTTCTTATCAGAAGAAGACCCTGAGTATTTGTCCGATGCTCTACCAACTGAGCTAACCGTGATGCGGTTAAATATGTACTCTCGTTTGTATGTATGTCCAGCCGTCATAATGTGGCAGTTTTAGTCCAAAATAAAAGGGACTACCAGGATACACAAACGTGTTTGTACTTTGAAAAATGTTGATCTATCTAATCACTCTTGCATGGCGATCAAATATGTGATGAACTACCAGGATCAATTCCAACAATTATTCCACGAACGCGAATAGCAAACGAGGCGTGTAGCTCATTAAATACGCAGTCAAAACATACTTTTGTCTTTCTAATTTTGTGTAAACCGAAGATAAATTAGCACAAACCAAGTGGAATTAAGTGTAACACTTACTTCTGTTTTAAGAAACACTTGTTTTGTTTTGGAAACCTCTTTTTCCATATAAGGTCAAACTATGATTATCACCTGATAACCAGGGAGTAGTAAAGCAATCAAATTACTTGTAATTCAATAACCATTGGTTTGTATGTAATACTAGGTACTACCGTCTGTGCTAAGTAATTAACATTTACATCTTGTGATTTTCCATTAGAAATTGGAAGACCAGCTTGATGTACTGAACATCACCATTTGTCGCCAACAAGCAGAGTTTGAAGTAAGTAAACGCAACTAAATGACATGAATGGATAGCTCTAGATTAGCTTTGATCCTAGAAATGTTATGCATCGTTCAAGGTAATGTTTGGTACCAGGGGAATTAACGCAAATGAACAAGAAAGAAAAGAGACAGGTTCGAAAAGATGACAATGCATGTCCGTCGAGTAGAGAACATTTCAGTTTTTCTATTTTGTGCAGGTTTTAGGTATTTGGTTATAGAGTGAACAAACCTGTGTTACGAAAATAAGTGAGATACTTATTGTTCAAACTAACGTTTATGAAACCAACAAGATTACAATGAAATGAGTTGTTACGTTGATTTTATGGAGCGTATATTTGATACCAGGTAAATTAACGGTGTCTTTCTTTGGGAAACATCAAAATCAAAATCTAGATCTGAATCCTAAATTAATTTTTTTCGTTTCGTTGAGAGGAACAAAACCAGTTTTTGACTCTTTTTCAATCTGTGCATTTCATTTGTTGTTTAATTGCATGTATGGATTTTTACGATATTTTAATATCTTTGAATTGCGTATCTATTGGATTTATGGCCATATTGAAGAGAATCAGAGTAAATGAAAATACAAATATATTTGTTGGCAACTTGTTGTCTAATTGTTCCATTTAGATGTAATCATTCCTAGCTGCCCTAGTAAACTATTCCAATGCTAGCTACTTGATTCTAAGTATTGTAATTTTTAATTATTACCACATTTTGTAATATTTCTTGGCCATGTACAGCGCTATTAGATAGTGATAGAAATGGCGCTTTATAAATAAAGTATTATTATTATTCGCATACCGAAACTTTGGAATAATCGGCTCCCTGTGCTAATGCGCAGCTCTAACAATCTTAACCACTTCAAGTCGTGCCTAAGAGAGCTTTATTCTAATGCTGTTAATGCTACTTATAACTGTCATAATTTTAACACTTGGAAGTCTATCTGCGCTAAATGCTGCTCTTCTCCTAACCTGCTAACAACTAACCAATGCTGCTACTAACTACGACGTTTGGTACTTGTTTGACTATATCAGCTACTCGTTATAGACCATAGTTATAATTATTATTAATATATAGATATACAATTTTATATTATTGAGATTCTATCATTACCATTATTATTGTATTCATTATTTGTTGTGTTTGCCTTGCCACACAGTTCTTATTTTATACATATATGTGGTGGAAGCTGAATAAGTAAAAATAAAAATAAACAGAACTTGAATTATTTTACATTATATATCTATTGTTCCTTTGCAGGAGGCAGCAGCCCTGAGGAAGAAGAAGAAGAAAGCAGAGGAAAAAAAGGAAAGTGGTGGATGGTTCTCAAACCTGTGGGGATCTGGGAAGAAAAAGAAAAATGGAGAAGAGGAAAAAAAGTCGGGTAAGTACATAATGTATATTTCAACCTAAAATATTATTGAACACATGTGCCAATATATGACTAGCAAAGAGTACAAACCGGGTTTTACAATCAGCTGGTAAGTGTTTAAGTACATGTAATTGTGGAAATATGAAGACGTCATTAATAGCCGTGCTTATACTACAAGACCACAAAAGTAAGTCATTCCTCAACTGCAAAGAAAACTATCGTATAACTAACACTTTATTAGGCGCTTGATCAGCCAATATGACTGGGTATTTTTACTCGTCGAGTTGTATTTTGTCTTGCCCAAAGGCTCGCCAAAGTACTGCTAAATCGTTAAAATACCCAGCCATGTTGAGGTGGTCATATTGGCTGATCAACTGCCTAATAAGATATATGTGTCGCATCCTAATTTGTTGAAAGTCAGAGATGAACTGAAATAGTTAGTGAAAGTCGCATTTGTTGTTCTATTCCACCAGAAATTCTCAGTGAAGATCAGAAGAAAGAGGAACTGGACAAATTGTATGCAGCCATTGGCTACAGTGACAGTGAGTCGATAACCGCCTTCCCCAAAGAGGTGAGTTGTGTGTCGTGTTGGCAATACTGTAACGTGAGTGAGGTGGTAATCATTCTGTGGAGTGTGTATAGTGTTGGAAATACTATAGCGTGATAACTGCTTTCCTCAAAGAGGTGAGATCCCTAGAATGTACACTGTTGAAAATGTTCAACAAGAATGAAGGAATAACTGCTTTCCCTAAAGAAGTTTTCTGAGGTGTGTAGTGTTGAAAGGTTACAGCGAGATTGAAACCATAACTACCTTCACCAAAAAGATGACAACAAGAATGAGGCAATAAACATATTACCTAAAAAGGTGAATTACTTGACGTGTGTAGTGTACAGCCAGAATGAGACGATAAACGCCGTAACCGAAGAGGTTAGTTCCCTGAGGTATGTAGTGTTGAGAAGGTTACAGTGAGTGAGGGTAAAGCCATGGCTACCTTCACCAGAGAGGCGATAGCAAGAATGAGGCGATAAACGCCTTAACTGAAGAGGTGAGTTCCAGGTGTGTAGTGTTGAGAAGGTTACAGTGAGAGTGAGGTGATAACTACCTTCACCAAAGAGGCCTCAGCAAGAATGAGGCGTCAACCGCATTACCTAAAAAGGTGAATTACTTGAGGTGTGTAGTGTATAGCCAGAATGAGACGATAAACGCCTTAACCGAAGAGGTTAGTTCCCTGAGGTATGTAGTGTTGAGAAGGTTACAGTGAGTGAGGGTGAAGCCATGGCTACCTTCACCAGAGAGGCGATAGCAAGAATGAGGCGATAACTGCCTTACCTGAGTTCCCTGAGGTGTGAAATGTTGAGAAGGTTACAGTGAGAGTAAGGCCATATCTTCCATTTGTATAAATTCTAGTACCATAAGTAAATATAAATGTTGAGTTTCAATATGTATTTACTATTGAACCTTTTTTGTAATTTCAGTACATAGAAAACCAAGTCATGGTTCACCTGAGGCAGATCACTGTTACATTGAGGGACGATACTGTCAGGTGAGCGTTTAAAGAAGGAACAAAAACACTTACGCAAACTTTGAATCTTTTTTATAGTCCTGCACTAAACATTACCCCCATGTTTATTAGACTAACAGGTCTAGCTTCGATCTTCAGTGACCTCAACATCTGTTTCGACTTGTCTCTGTTAGGTGTAGCTTGAGCTTTAAACACCCTTAAACAGAGTGAGCGAGAGGTCTGGACAGGTTCAATCCTCAGTGACCTCAACGCCTGTTTTGACTTCTCTCTGTTCCGTGTAGCTTGAGCTTTAAATACCCTTAAAACGAAGCACTGACAGAGTGAGGGGGTAAAGGGCGCACCGTCGGCTTCCATTGATACCAGCTTTCACAGCTGACGGAACTATTTTTTTGAACATAAATCAGATGTTTTATGGAATGTAATTGGCACACGAACTGCTTCGCGCTAAAATGACATCACTCGATGTGATTTCCTGTAGCAAGACAAGTCGACTCGCCTCTTCACACTCGTTCAAAGTAAATTGCTATATTATATAAATAAAATAAAGTAAAAGCCAGTCAACGTGTGCCAAGTTTAGTATGTTTGCTTTGTAGTGGCAAGCTCTTGGATGTCACAAAACTGAGCCTGCAGGACTTGTTTGCTGATCTGAACCAACGACCATCTGCCCAAGCGATCAGGTAACTGTTACTGTTCTTCTTGTAGTCTTATTTTAGTTAGTGTGACCATTCAAATGAAAGCTCTTGATGAGTACATTCTAATGGTGGAATTAGTTTGTAATCTTGCACCAGTGGACGACAACCCAAAGTGTGACCATTCAAATGAAAGCTCTTGATGAGTACATTCTAATGGTGGTATTAGTTGATACTCACTAAACTCCTTGAAATAAGGTACTAGTTTGCTATTCTGAACCAGTGCATGACAACCCAAAGTGTGACCATTCAAGTGAAAGCTCTTGATGAGTACATTCTAATGGTGGTATTAGTTGGTAATCATTAAACACCTTTAAATAAGGTACTAGTTTGTAATTCTGAACCAGTGGACGAAAACCCAAAGTGTAACCATTCAAATGAAAGCTCTTGATGAGTGCTTTTTAATATATCCAAATATTTTGTGGAAGAATACGCATGTACATTTAATTATTCCTTGAAAAAGTTTAATAAGAAATGGCAAGCTATAAAGCATTTATTGTAGCTAACTTGTTATAAAACATCTAGCTAGTCTGTAACAAATTGTTGTGCAATAAAACAAAGTTTAAATAACCAAAAAAAAGTTCACTAGAAGTGGAGATGTTTTTGCTCAAAGATGTTTCATTTCTCTATAGAGAATTGATTGTTTGTTTGCAATGATATTGTTGTAATTTTTCAATATATTTTCCGTTAGGGCGACCGTGAAGATGGATAAAATGAAGGTATATGGCGCGCCCGACTCTCACGGAAAGTCGCCGCTGATGATAACGTCACAAGAGTCTGACATGTCCGGTAAGCTAAACCTTCTTCAATGGAACTGTCTTCGACCAGACTGCATTTGTGCTCAATCTGCGTTTTTAGTCTGGATTTGAATTTTGCGCAATGCATTGGTATTTACACTATGAATCTAATAACCTTTTACCTTTAGGTAGAAAATAAAGCAATGTTATTTAACTACGGTAGTTTGTTATTAAAACAATGTATACTGATCTAGACAGTATTAGTATAAATCTACCCGTGTTCTATTGAGAATGCTGCAATCTGATTGGCTATTCTACTCGCTATTTATTTGTGATAGATAGCGAGTAGAGTATAGCTCCATTCCCACGCGGTCAAACACAGCCGCCAATACAAAGTCTAGTGAGGAAAAATCAAAATGGCCAACAGACATTTTGCCGATTGCTTTCATTGCATTTGTGAAACTTTGAATGGAGAACACCTGATTATCTTCAACTAAGTATTTGAGGAGTACCAGAAGCTTTGTGTTATGTTTTATGGAAACCAGCGTTACTGTTACCGTTACCGTTACTATTACTATTACCGTTACCGTTACCGTTACTGTTACCGTTACCGTTACCGTTACTGTTACTGTTACCGTTACCGTTACCGTTACCGTTACTGTTACTGTTACCGTTACCGTTACTGTTATCGTTACTGTTACAGTTACTGTTACTGTTACCGTTACCGTTACCGGTACCGGTACCGGTACCGTTACTGTTACCGGTACCGTTACCGTTACCGTTACTGTTACTGTTACCGTTACTGTTACCGTTACCGTTACCGTTACTGTTACCGTTACTGTTACTGTTACCGTTACCGTTACTGTTACCGTTACTGTTACCGTTACCATTATATGCCTTTAACTTTACACCCTTGGTATCTTTCAGGTGATGTACTGGCGCTGTTTAGAGCGGCCTTTGAGACCAACCCACTGGATGGAAAGTGTGACCAGAGAGTAGAGATTGCATCTCAGCC
>JANUFV010177197.1:0-12866 GCA_024757865.1 Epizoanthus scotinus | reverse complement strand
AGTCAAACAGAGTCAAACAGAGTCAAACAGAGTCAAACAGAGTCAAACAGAGTCAAACAGAGTCAAACAGAGTCAAAATGTGAATAATTCGCTGCGGGGGATTCACTGACATGTCGTCATAGGTCTAGTCGAACCCAGACCTCCAATCACTCGGTCATGTGTTCAAACGTCGTTTTTTTTATTGCCGCATAAAACCAAGAAGAAAAGTTAGAATCGAATCATTTTTTCAGGAATCGATCAAGAAATACCCTCAGAACAAATAGCAAAAACTTACAATTTGCCTTCGTATGCACTTTAATAACATCAAAGATTGTCAGGTGCGTTAGGAGGCGACCCTCTTATATGCCATATGATTTCTCATATAAAATGTGACTTTTATTTCTTTTCCGTAGTGAATATAAAAAATGAAAATGAAAGTATCTGTATTCAGTGTATTCAAAACAATGTAATGGGGCATTAATGCATCCGCTAGTTTTATATTGACTGAGGATAGAAAACTTTAAAATGTAAACAGGTTTTTTGCAGTAGTTAATTAATATGCTCTTTGTTCGAAAGTGGAACCGGAGAAAGAGGATGTTGCTACACAGTATGAAACAGCGAATCTGTTGACATTTGTATCAATATTCGAGCTATAACAAAACAGTACTTGCGACACGAACATATATAGATAAACTAGAAACAAGTAACAGAAGTGTAGAGCAGTTTTTTTTCAGTTCCGGTTACACGACAGAACCCATGTTAGGAGACGTCTTCATGTCGACGTTGATTTTCCATTTCTTTACAGCCTTATATGGTCAAAAGCAGTGGAGTTCCCTTTTGATCAATCAACAGTTGTGACTTCCTTGACGTCTATATCCGCGAGGTGACGTTTTCCGTCATTACTCCTCAAATTAATCTTCCAGTTGTCTAAAAAAACAAGTGTTCTTGGCATATACTTCCTCTCTTAAAGATCGATGGAATTTTAAAAGAAAATGATAGTGTTTCATAATTTCTAAATTTTGGGTTTTGCCATATTATATACTATTAAGTTAACAAATTTACTATAGGTGACAAAAAGAAGTGGTATATAAGAGTATATATCATGGGAATCTATCGTAAATTTGTTTTTACAACCCCAGTTGTCCATTGTTGTTAACAAGCGACGTGCGAGATGTCACACAAATGAAACTGTGATATGTACTTTTATATAACATACTTTTCAGCCAATCAGAATGCGAGGATTTCATTCAATGACATTATAAAATGGTATATAACCTAGCTTTCCAATTACTCATTTAGTTGGGGAATGGGGTGGGGAAGATAATTAACACATTCATAGATCAATAACGATTATAATTAGAGCGCTGGGTCACTATTCTATATCTAGACGCTGAGGGCCGTTAACAGTGACTCACCCCGTACTTCCGCACTCGTTAAATAACTCAAAGAACGGAAAAATACAAGATTCTCAACTAAAGCGTGTTTGTAAATAAACATGTTATCGTCATTGATAACATCTCTCTTTTTCTCATTTCTTGAACCCTCAATGACCAACTGTTTAGGACATAGCTGGAATCCGTTTTCCTCCTGATAACTAACCAGGCCCGGCCAGGGGGGTAATTAGATACCAATATACCCGATTTTGTTTCCATAAGATACCAATAGACCTAACATTTAAAAATAATTTGGATACCCAAATACCTATAAATCAGGATAAACGAGATACTTTATACCCGAAATTTATTCCCAAAATACCGGATACCAAAAGTAAAATACCTTGGATACCAATATCCCCAAACCCCCTGGCCGGGCCGGACTAACCTATAGGACAAATATTGGATAATAAACATAGGCCGGCTACTTAGCACAAATCTGCCAGGTAGCTCTATTTTCAATGTCTAATGAATGTCCTGAACAAATGGTTACTCAGGTGGACAACCGATTCCAAGTATGTCTTAAAAGTTGGCTATCGAGGGTTCAAGAACTGAGAAAAAGCGAGATCCGTTTGGAACATAGAGAAAGACCTAATAAATCCGTTTAAAACCGGGAAATGTATGTCCTCAAAGAACTCAGTTATTTTTAACAGTCAATATTGGAGCTTGATGAAAGTTTCTGGCTTTTCTTGACCAAAATGAAACGAAATGGAATGATACCAAAAGCTGTTAGTGATTAAGTCACGCTTGCCTAGCAGACTTTGGATTAGATTATGTTAAACGTAGTAGAAGTTTATAACTGAAGGCAAAAATCGAAGCAATGGTAATTATAAAATAAATCTGAGAATATGTTTTGATATATTTTGGGACGAACAGAATATACTAGTTGTTGAAAAATATAACTTGCTCAAAGCTTAACGATCATATCTATGCAGAGAATAGAATTTAAAAAAATTCACCTGCAATTGCATGATTATAATTGAAACCCAGTTCTTGCTGTTCAAATGTATTTATACTTGCAAAAAGTCATTAAATGCCTTTTGCCCATTTTTGTTAAATGATCTCGCTTCTGAGAAGAGTGAACAAAACTTAATGCTAGTTTTTACAAGAGAAAGACTCGATTGTTGAAAACGCCATTGTTTCTGGTCTTTCGCATTAGGTGTTAGTCGCGTTACTTCAAAATGTTATATGTATAGCGCAATCGTAACAACGACGAAAGATATTGTCAGCCACAGAATAAATAAATTAAAAATGATATCTGGTTGATAGGTATTCAAATATTTACCGAAAATCAACCACTGCATGTTTTTCTTAAATTCTGCGAATAATATTTTTGTTGCAACAGTTCGATTTTATCTGTTACATCAAAACCGGATGTGTTATATGCGGCAATATTGTGCTTTTAATTTGAATAATCTAATTAATATTACTTAATAGCTTTTGCTAAACTACAGCCGTTGTAAAACTAAATGAAACGACAAGGAATGAAATTAAGTCGGTTTTATTTTATCAAACTGAAAATATACAGGATTCTCGTATCTATTACTGAATACTAAAAGTATTTAAATATAAATGTTTAACCACAAATGTAACTATTCTGACAGGATTCTAAGTGCCAAATTTAAATAATTTATTCCTGTAAATATTGTTTATATCTTGGTAATACCGCTGGTGGTCAAGCTTCAAATCCAATTTGCATATATCTCGATAAAGACTGCAGAAAACATCAACATTAACAACCAACACAAAAGCCCTTTCAAAAGTTCACAACACCTTCTGTTTCAACTCGAAATCTATTTCATAAATTTATGGACAAAATCATATTTAAACATGCGCCAATCCCTCGTATGGAATGCGGAAAGCGGAAAACAAATTAGAGAAAAATAACGATTTGAAAATAGAAAAAGTCTTCTGGAAATAATTCACTAACCCTCCCAGATTAGGAGAAGAAAGAACCGTGAACATTTAAATGCGTTGGCCTGGTATAAAAATATATTAAAATAAGCTGAAAACAGAATAGAAAGCTTACAAGTGATCACTGCTAAAATCAGTGAAAAGCCAATGAATATTAAGCATGGAGCACACTAAGCTGCTTTCATTTTAAACACACAAAAGTATGAACCGTATGGAGCTGAGGTGCAGGTTGTGAAAACGAAAAAATAGGATTGCCTCTTCAAACGTAATGAGAAACGTTGCGTTTTCAAGTGCATCGGACAAGGCTTTATGAATTGCTATTGTAAACTAGAGCACAGCATGGAACGCTCCTGAAAAAGGATATTAAAGGATCATAGTTATAATTATGACTGAGTTAAGGAAAATTGTTGCCTGGTCGTAAATTCAAAGAAAGCGCTGGGAGAAGCCATACTCCACAGAAGCAAGTTGTCATTGCACCTGTTCTACCCTCCATGACGTCACAACACAACGGAGCCAGCGGACGGCGCATGCGCATTGGCGGCGAGAGTCGGGCCTTCGATTCGTGCGTTCGATCGAGTTGAGAGTGGGAGTGTTGGTGTTGATATAAGTACAGCTTTCTTGCTGGATGAGATTCCATATTTTCTCAGAGGGATGTATTGGGTGTTGAAATAGTATCCTTCGAGACCGCTTCATGCTGGTGCTTTATGCGTGGCGGAAAAACTGTTTTCGAGCTCGTGGATGCGACGATCGAGTTCAGCCTTTTTGAAACATTTTGTAGCAATTTTCGTGTTGTTAGATTGTGGTAAACTGCTGCGAGGGCCGTAGAAGCAAGAAAGAACAGACGTTTGCCCTAGAATTT
This sequence comes from Epizoanthus scotinus, assembly GCA_024757865.1. Classification (NCBI taxonomy): domain Eukaryota; kingdom Metazoa; phylum Cnidaria; class Anthozoa; order Zoantharia; family Epizoanthidae; genus Epizoanthus; species Epizoanthus scotinus. The sequence goes on along the minus strand of JANUFV010177197.1, from coordinate 8,681 downwards.
TGCACCACTTTTATTATAATGGAAGCTAACGACAATGTGGCTGTGGAAGCGCCGAAAAAGGTTGGAACTCGGTAAGGCGATCGCGGTTTGTGTTTATTTTGTTGTGCTGTGTGGTTGCGAGACTGACTTGTTGATCAAATGTTGATTGCACGCTTTTGAAAGGAAATACAAGAACAGTCCAGCTACTAGTATTTAGCGAGTATACATGATTCGGGTGGAAAAATTACCTTTAGCAATGAGCCATTCAGAGTCACCGTAATATTTGTGGTCATCTGAACGATTTGAGATGTATTCAGTAAAGACCGATTTCACGTACATATCGCGCGAGTTTAATTACAGCGAAAATAAATGACTGTGTTTTTTAATTTCAGAGTTTTCAAGAAAACGTCGCCGAATGGAAAAGTAAGTGGTCTATTTTATCTATTAAGAACGATATATTATAATTTTAATGTTAGTCCGAACGTCAACGGTTCCACGTAAAATAGACACTGTCCCGTCAATAATTTTCGGCGTCAGCTGTTGAATTGCTTTCATTATATTCGGCCGAAGCGCGACTTAGTGACTAATTTTTCAGCTTTATTGTCCAATCAGCTATCCCTAATCTTGATATAATATAAGTGCAGACTTATTGATGTTTGTGTAGGTAGAAATATTGAATCAGTCGCAAAATGGAAATGCAAATTACTAACAAGCTTCCACTCTACCAAAAGTCCCCCCTGGTTACAACTGTACATGCCCCCCCCAGTCATTTTGATGCCTGCTGGGACTCGAAACAGCTGAGAATGATATGACAGCTCATCAGAACTGAACCATTTTAAGAATAACTATTGTTTTATTTCTGTATATATGTTTCTGAAAGACTAAAAAATTGGAATGTTGTAGGCAAACCACAGTAAAATTTTAAATGTACTGTCACTAGACACTAGTAATCAGTAATTAAATATATTCAAGTAATAGTCAGTATTCCACCGGTATTAGTTTTTATGACAATTTCATATTTCTAATTGTGAGTATAATATTTTGAACAGTCCAGTAAAAGTAAACAACTTATCTCATCAGACAATTGTTATGCAGATTTACCATATTAAAAATATACATATTTTTTCTTTTCACCAATTTTTAAAAGCTAGGAATTAAATGATAATATTCAAGTTATTCATGTAACATATTTTTCTATTTAAAGTCTTGAGTACTGAATATTCTCTTCCTGTGAATAATATATTCTGAACATTCATCATTAGAAGTGAATAGTTAAATGTATGTTATTTGCATATTTTAATTCGTACATGTGAATAAAACTTATGTTGTCTTACTAAATATGAAAGCCACACTTGTTATATTTTGAGTGAAAAATAATGACATTAAACTGCTAACTAAATAAATTTGACAGCTTGATCAGGTAAATTTATTTTTTGAGTAGATGCTTATAACATCCCATTCAGTTATCAAACCATTGGTCTGTTGACCTTTTCTCTTCATAGTATATATAGAAATCAGACTGTTACAAACATCAGTTTTAGTACGTCAAATCCAGTTAACTTTAATATTTAATATCAAAGGGAATATATGGGTACTAATGAAGCTGAAACCAATTGCAGAAGTGCACGCATTTTAGGAATCCTACTGATGAACAGTTACTGTTTAAATATTTATTTCAAAGAATGTTTTGTTTGTTTATTATTTTGTTCAATTCGCATTAGCCATTTCAGTTTTAATGTCATTTCTGATAAACTATAGTCTGTGAAAAGGCTCTTTTGGTTAATCATTTAAATTTGGCACTTAGAATCCTGTCAGAATAGTTACATTTGTGGTACCATGTTACATCTGAAGATTAAAAGCACAGCCGTGCATCGATCTTTTCTCCCCCTCCACATCTCCCCAGTTTTTCCATTTCCTCTGTATGTTCACTGTCTAATTTCTTTACCCAAAGCTTTTTCACACCATTGCTGATAAATTAACACTGTACCTGTGTTAGTGTCATTTCAAAATATTTTCCTATCATATATCTCATTTTAATTAATAAAACTATTTATAATGTAAATCACATTTTCTGTAAATTTTATAACAAAAAAGGAAAAAATAATTATAGATTTGGCTCGTACCCTATAATTGTTTTTTTCTATTTCATTGGTATACAAGACGGTATATATTTATTCATATATTGTATATTTTTATATTAAATCAAAAAAGTTCATATTGACTAACAAATGCGCGACGTTTGTAAAAATGTCACTTAAAGGGGTTATGTACGAAATTCTCCACAAATCAAAGGAAATCTAAAAATCAAAGGAAATCTAAAAATAACCATTTCCCTGATAGAAAAACACAAAAGGGATTATCATAAGTAATAACATACTGTGGATGGTTAAAATTGGGGAAGATTAAAATGGATTACAAACTCTCAATTAAATTTCAGTCCAGGCTAGACATTAAATACGCTATTTGCTGTCAAAGTTATTAATTTCTTGTATTTCTTGACACTGTGTTTTCACAACATATAACCATTTTAACATTTCTTGTTATCTTGTTGAGCTTACAACTTGTGTTTCATGACTGTGAAGGCTTTGTTCTTGATATGACTAGAGAGCATGTGCATTACTGTGACATACATGTAGGCCCTTGAAGGTTTTATTTTAATGGAAATTGACCTTAAAAAAGTTCAACTTCAATTGAATACCAACCTGTATGTTCCTTTGTCAGGACAGTGTGTACTGATTGATTTTTCAATAATTATGATGTTTAATTTTAATTTTCATGTCAGGTTACATGTTTAGACACAATAATTTTAGATCACTTTAGAATTAAAATTTTAATTATTGAAATCCATCTTTATCTACCAGTCTAAATTCTTCACTGACCTGCCTACTAATTCACCTGTTCACCGACCCGCCTACTAATTCACTCGTCCACCAACCTGCCTGCTAATTCACTCGTCCACCGACCTGCCTACTAATTCACTCGTCCACCAACCTGTCCACTAATTCACCTGTCCACTCACCCACTCGCCATTGCCATATCGATACATCCATCGATTTTTCTACCTTTCTATCAATCTGGCTCAGTGCTGTTGTTGTTAATCACTGTTGACTCATTTGCAGATTACAACCTATCTTGGAAAACGAGATTTTGTGGATCACATTGAGCACATTGACCCTATAGGTAGGTTAACAAGATAAGTACAAAGATTACAAATTTAAGAACTCAAGTTACAAAATCGATTGCTTGAATTTGAGCAATCTGATATCTATGTTATTTATAGCTGGAGTTCCTAATATTAATACAGGTTCTAATTAAATAGACCACACTTCTTCGTACATGTTGTAACATCAGTTTTTGTATACATAAAATTAGAATTATCAAAAAGAGTAATGAAATAAAAATAATGTGGAAAGCTGTAAATGGCCCCTAGTTGATAATTCAGTCCAATGATATATGTATTAACCTCGTACATGTAGGGAGGATCGAACCCCATATATATACATTGTGCATGTAACTGGCTGGGTTGTCTTCAGATAGGTTTATTTTCAAATGCAGGAAATATCTTTAACACTGTAGTATAATTTCTACATAACTATACTTGCAGGTATATGTCACTGCAAGTGTTCTGTAACATGGATTTCTTGAAAGCTAAGGCTATATGTTCGAACCCTTTAACCCCCCCTCCCCCGCCCCCTGCTCATGTCCAAATTCAGGGCTTTCAAATATTTTGAAGTTTTGCCCCAAACAATAAGTAGCTCAGCCTGTTTCTAGATAATTTAAATACAAAGACAACCTCTAGGGTCAAGAAGAGGCCCTACATACAGAGTAGACTGTCTCAAGTACCAAAGTAACTGTCAGAACTCTCGGGCACCTGCCGGCTTATTTTAAAAGCCCTGCTAATTGGACGGAAGTAATTAGTGATTTAAAAGGCCATCAGATGTCACTAATCCATTACTTGTATTAGATCAGAGCTCCTTGTTCCTGTCTGACTTGGCTGATGTATGTAATGGATGCATTTATTTTGTGTGTTGCAGATGGTGTTGTTTTAGTTGATCCTGAATATGTAAAAGACGGCAGAAAAGGTGAGTTGGAGACTTGAATTGTATCAACTTGTATCTTCTCCTTACATTGGCCGAACAAGAATGTGTGGTTTGGTATTAATAATAGACCTTTATCATGTTTTGAATGCCAATCGAAATCATGTTTAAGCACTTTATTTGTTTTAAATAAATACCAGAGATGGAAAGAGCAGGTTGAAGTATAAAGGTATAAAGTAGCAAAAAGTTAAGGGCTTTATTTAAAAAAATATATTACAGTGCCTACACAAGTCTTTAAAAGGAAGATAATGAGTTATTTTATGAAACATACTGTATCAAATTTTCCTTGATAAAAATCCAGCACAATTTGCTGAATGCCAGAAATAAATCTATCGCATGTGGTGACTTGTTGATGGAATGTTTCAATGCTCTGATATGCTCTCACTCCAGAAATACATCTGGAACTGATGGGCTAAATGCCAAGTTTTGTAAAATGTTTTTGGAAAGAACTGATCACTTTTACTCATGCCAAAAAAAATTAAGAACAATGTCTGTATATCAATAACAGAGCATAAGTTCTCTTGGACTACAAAAAAAATTGTTGCATCTGAAAAACTGGAGACCGATGTTCTTGTAAATCTATTATAGACTATAAAGTTATACCACTAAAGCAGTTGCTATGTGACTGCCCCGAGAAAGCACTTTTAATTTATTTCAGAAAATGTATTGACGCCAATGAATGGTGCTTTCTTTGATAATTCAGACACTGAACTTTCAAAGTGATAATCACACGAAGGGCTTTAATAACAACAATATTATATTTTTTTATGCAGATGGTACTCCATAAAAAAAATTGAATCAACAAAGCTACATTTTAAGATAATTATACTTTCTCAACAATAAGCAAAACAGAAGTATTGTGGTTGCTAGGCAACTTGAAAAACTGCAGAGAAAACCCTTTCAGGTGCAAGCGCCCTGAAGATACCATCCTTGCCATAGGATTTTATCTTTCATTCAACAATTAATAGGTAAATCGAACAATTGAAATCATATTTGGTGAGAAACTTGTTAAGCTAGAAATTTTTTTTCAAATTAATATAAACTATCTGGAGAACAAGAGACCTAATGCTGTAATTAATTGCATTATAGTATATAGCTGTTAGTATTATTTTTGGCTGTTAGTATTTTCTATCTGTAAGAGGATGGAGACTTGGTATGAGAATTTCTCTAAATTTATTGTAATTATATTTTATATCTGCTACATGTAATAATAATAATAATAATAATAATATCGTTTTAGGAGCATCCTCTGAAGCTCGATGCTCGTACAAACAAATGTCAATTGACCAAAACATAAAAAAAATAACTAAGTATTAATTATTAATTAATTAACTAACTATTATACATGCTGTAATTATTAGAAACACTGAAACAGATTGGAAATTGATTCCTTCTGAATCCTAATTGACAAGTTTGCTAGATAACTATTGTTAAAATATTGTTATACATACATGTAACTAATTACTCCAAAAACATTCTGTAGCAGACTGTTCAATAAGAAGATCCTAGTGCAACATCAAATGGTGATCAGACGATCTTAGTTCTACCAATTGCAAGTTATTTTTCTTTTCTCTCTAAACACTTAGGGAAAATCAAATTTTTCATACAAAGTCACTTAACCCTTTCAGCCCCAAACATGTCAAATGACGTGTTACTAAATTATCCTTACAAGTCTCTATACATTTGTTATAAGCAGGTTGGGAGAATTTGGCAATTCATCCAAAAAAGATTGCTGTTTCTGATCAGTTCCTTGATTCTCATTACCAAACTACTTATTCTTGTATTAATACGGTAAGGAGAAGATACATGTAGATGTCGATAAATGTCTGGGGCTGAAAGGGTTAATATTATGTCGTTCTTGCACCAGACTTTTTAATGAAAGTTGTTTTTGCACAGTGAGTGGTACATGCATATTATATTTTGCATATTGGTATTACATGTACACATATTCTAAGTTGGTTGGTTGGTTTGTGTTTTAACCCTTTCAGCCCCAAACACAAGAATGATATAGGTAGCAATATTATACATTTCTTATAAACATGTTCCAGGAGAATTTGTCAGTTTATCTTCAACAATTTGCTGTTGACCATCCATTTCTTTATTCTCATGCATTACCAAACTACTGTCATTTGTATTGACATTATTAGGAGAAGATAGGTGAAGCAAACGAGTCTCCTCGATGGATGATAATTTAATGATCACAACGATGAACGAGACCTAATATACAAAAATAGGACAATAAACTAGTAAGACACTAATGCTAGAGGACTGAATACAATAATAATAATAATAATATGTATTTGGGGCATTATACCTATAGTCTCAATGCTCTTACAAGTTAAAAAGTTAAAAAGTTAAAAGTTAAAAAGTTAAATTACATCAATAAATTACATGCTTGAGATAAAGCTATTTACTTACATATCAATGTAACATGAATGAACTTACGTAGTAAAGCGATGATGAGGGTAATAAACCACGGTATATCATCTAGTGTTCGTAAAGCTAAAACAACATGTCCGACCAGTCTGCTAAACCTGGTCAGCGGTAATAGACTTGACCTTCTGGTCAGCGGTAAACTCTGCAATAGGTGTTGACAATTGTGTGAAAGGCTTTACTTATCAAGTTTGCCTTTCTTTCTGAGTGCATTGTTAGACATGTTACTATACAGGCTTTTGTCACATGAATGGTCACCATATACATGTATCACCCACTAACACTAATTCATATTTACCTTTTTCAGTTTTTGCACATGTATTAGCAGCATTTAGGTAAGTTATTTAGTATGGAGATTAATCAAAATTACATTGTTAAAAAAGAAGAGTTCAGATGAACATCATTCATTTGTAATTCTGTTGTTTACATTTTGCTGTATTATTTAAATAGCATCTCTCCAACTTCAAGCTTCAAACAAATGAAATCCATAGATTGAAAGAGTACCTCACAGTTAGTAATAATAATAATAATAATAATAGCAATAATAATAGCAATAATAATAGAAATAATAATAGAAATAGCAATAATAATGACAATAACAATAACCATAGTAATAGCAATAGCAATAACAATAACAATAGTAATAGCAATAACAATAGCAATAACAATAACAATAGTAATAGCAATAACAATAGCAATAACAATATTTAACAATAGCAATAGCAATTAAAGCAATAGCGATAGCAATGATAATGATAATGATAATACATTGATTTCTTATAATATGCACAGCTAAAAATTCTCAATAAGGTTGCAAAAAGGTAGACAAATATTTTAAAGTTTAGTCACCGAACAGTTGGATGCAATATGGTGAATACCTTTTCACAAATTATTGAGTCTTGGATATATCCAAAATTGATAGACATTGTACAATTATTATACATTTATATTTAAGAAATCTTTTTTTTGAACACCTTTTAATTTTATTGTAATTCATGTAAATAGTGTCTTTGAATTTTTTAGATATGGGCACTTTAAAAACATTATTATTATTATTATTATTATTATATATCCTGAAGGAAATATTGTCCGCAGGCAATAAATTACATGTAGCTGTATTTTTTGAAGATTTTAAATGTCCTTTCCTCAAAATGCATTTAACATATATATTGCGCTCAAATGAGAAACAACCTTCATAGGGACTAATTAATGCTAATGAAGTACTTTAAGATGTAAAGAACAATGTTATCAGAAATCCTTTTTTTTAATAAACATAATTTGTTTTAAACTTTGCAGTTTTATATTACTGAATGCTTGTTAACAACATTTATTTTGAATAGATATGGTCGAGAAGACCTGGATGTTCTTGGCTTGACATTCAGAAAAGATCTTTTTCTGGTTAGTATAATTATTATAAGTTTATGCAATATATTGGGCTGTTCTTATTTTTGATAGCGACTGACAGCTGATGTCATGGAGTTTATTTTTTACTATTATTGCAAAAGATTATGATCTCAAATTAAATGCTTAAGCCAAAGATGTTAATACAAATTTTGTTGGCATTTTGGCAAACCTTTTAATAACTAAGTGGGTGGTCTGTCCAGCCTCTTTAAATCTCTGTTTTGATTGGTCCGATGAAGACAGACAGCTTTCAAGTTCAGTTTGCCCTTTATTTGCACCAGTAGTGATATTTTCCTATACATATTATTCCAACATTTTTTTGGTGAGATTACCTGTAATTTTTGCAAATTTCTGAAAATTAGCAAAAATTAATCCCTGCAAAAATTTCCAGTCATACGGTATACGTAGTTTGGAAGATAATTACTTCTACTAAATACTTACATATTCAATTAATGTTGAAAGTGAAGCCTACTTAGACATGAGTAAGTTTCTTTGACTGGTTAGGTCGTGTTACTAAAAACGATGTAAAATCTTGCTTCTATATTATAAATAATTAAGAGTAAGAGTAAAAGGAAAAAGAGTAAAGTTGCCATTGGTGTTGTGTTGTTGACAGGCGACTGCTCAAGTGTATCCGCCTAAAACTGAAGAACGACAGCCACTGACCAGACTACAAGAAAGGCTAATCAAGAAGTTAGGAGAACATGCATACCCCTTTAAATTCCAGGTTTGTTTATTCATGGTAATACACCAATCATTGTAAACTCTGGTGAG
>JANUFV010177196.1:0-20853 GCA_024757865.1 Epizoanthus scotinus | reverse complement strand
AAATCTTAAAAACAATGCGATATTGAATGGGGAGCCAGTGAAGTTCCCTCAAGACAGGAGTAATGTGCTGGAACTTGTTTACTTGACATACAACCCTCGCTGCCGTGTTTTGGACATACTGCAACCTCTGTAACTGTAACAATACTCCCGTCTAACTTAAAAGCATGGCAGCTAGGAAGGCGATGATAAGTGTGGAGGTAGACATCACCAAAGTTCATGTTTCGATTTTAAACTTACCTGATCGTTATTTTTTTAAGAAAACAAAGCTCAGAAATGTGTTACTGCATTCGAGCAATGACTGTATGTGAGTTTTATATTTTCCTCTGATTAATTGCTCTTATTTAGTTATTTATTTCTAAAAGTTATCTATTTTATGACGGTATACGTATTTAGTAAAATACGTCTCTGCTTCAAGTTCAAATTATTATCGGGGTGTTTATCCCCTCATTAAATGGCGGCCAACTTTAAACGCTCTGTACGTTTTTACCTTTTTTGTTGTTACTATGTTGGTTATCTGTTGCTCTTCTAACACAATTACATGCTTTCAATACAATGAACTTGGACTTTTTTTAATGTTATAGTAATTATTATTATCCATTATTCTTCTCTCTGACAGTAAAAACGCATGTTTTGTATCGGCCGCCCATTCTTGTTAAAAATCATTTGTTAGATTTATTGGCGATTTAGGTCATCATTATACATCCAGCAATTTATGTTTTCATTTTCTATTCAAATATCGTCACATTTGTTTTGATTAAATAAATTGCGAATGTCATTCATAAAAATGAATGAATGAATAAATGAATGAACGAATATTTGAATGAATGAATGAATGAATGAATGAGTGAGTGAGTGAGTGAGTCGGTGGGTGGGTGGGTGAATGAGTAAGTCGGTGGGTGGGTGAGTGAGTGAGTGAGTGGGCGACTGAGTGAGTGAGTGAGTGAGTGAGTGAGTAAGTAAGTAAATATACATAACACTTTCTATACTTTTTTTGGTTTCGGCATATCACAAATGTCCTGTTATTGCATTTAGAATGTTTTTATATTGTAGCAGTAGCTTCCTTACCTTATATTTTATTACAAAGTAATTATATCATAATGTTTTTAGAGCTTTAACAGCTGAAGTTAATAAATAACTATTATTGTTTATATTATTGTAGCAGTTCCTAAATTTCTAAAGCTAATAAAATACACCATTAAAATATTGAAAACAACAACGTAACTAATTATTAATATATTATAAAATCAGTGACACGAGGTCTTACTACCAAAATGTTTTATAAAACGGGTTACATCAGTAAAGTGCTCTTAAACTTTGGCATTCTATTAAAATGACCAATTAAACTCAGTGCTAATATCTTAAAATCCCGGAAAGAATAACCTTGTACATTTCTGAAGGGTGGATTTGTTTCTAGCTCTACCAGTTCATTGGTCTTCTTGTCCAAGGACACAAATAATGATGTTGAATTTTTGTATAATACTATACCGGGTTACTGCTGGGACCACAAGTGGTAGTTGGTGGTGTTCTATGCACGACTTTGCTGATCTAGTGTCTATCGTTATTATTATTACCATTATTTGTAAGTAAGTAGATAGAAACATACCAAAGTAGGTAGGTAACATGGTATTCAAGTAAGTTAATATGTAAGTACAAATACAAGTGTAAGTGCACGTACACGTACAGTACACGCACATGCGCAAGTACACGTACAAGCACGCGGTACAAGCACAAGTACAGTACAAACACGTGCATGAGCACAAGCACAGGTATTTATTATGTACGACTGAACAATATATATCTGGTGGCTAGTGCTCAAGACAAATTTCCAATGTACAAAAATGATTGTCAGTTTGCAACGGTTGATCACTTCCGATTGATTTTGTTTTCGACTTGACCAAGTGACCTAAAACTAATCGTGAAGTGAAATCAGGGCAGGCTGCTATCAATCGATTATTAAAGCATTGATGTTTTACCACAATATAATCACTGCTTGACAAAGAACAACTTTCCCACCTGCAATTAGTGAACAGCTAGCTCATTAAATGAACGAAAAGAAAGTTTCCTACATCTTTGTACATCTGGTTATAGGCACTATTAATATACTGTTAAATTATTATCCTTTATTTTGTTAGAAATACATTTGCAAATAATCAAGTGGATGATCATGCAGCGAAAATATTGGAGTGTAAACAAAAGTATTTCACAGCAGGAAGGGTTTGGAACTGACAGCATGTCGTAACATATGTTGGTAAATCGTAATTGAAGATGGACGAGTAGTTTTAGTTCTATACCGTGGTTAATTTTTCTTTGTCTTTTTATATAATTTTCTATTTTATATGGTATTTATAAGTTACGGTACAATGATTGACTTTATTTAGTTCGTTTTCATACTCGAAGAGAGTGTTGTCCTTATAGTTCAGTGATTAGGTTGAAAATTACGATACTTTTAAACCATCTTGTCGCATAGTTTGGGTTGATGACCAACAGGAACCTTACAAATATTATTACTAATTCATAGTGATAGTAATCTCAACTGTAGATCCCCTTTAAACATCAAAGCTATATTCTGGTTAATGACGAAGACAACAGTTATATCCATGTTAATGACCTAAACAACAGATGTACGTGAATGCGTTAATTGAGTCTAACAGCTTTTTCAAACAATTTATACATTTTTAAAGTGAATATGATTAGATTGCATTTGACAAAAATTGCAATTGGAATGCTTGACAGCATACAGCCGGCCAACATTTATAAGAGATGTCAAAACTGGATATATGGATATATACATGACCTCTGAAATACAGATAGAATAGATACTTTGTTGGCATTTCTATGACATCAAATACAAATTATTTTGCTATTAGTTTATCATGCCATGATTTACACTAGCGAAAACACTGTAGCACAACAAGATATATTTGGCAAAAACCATATCACTTTTAGCAATATATCAAAGTATATGTCGGTTTCTTTAAACAAAGTTATAAGAAACTGAAATTATTTTGGCAACTATTTAGATCAAAGAAACAACTTGCTACCTATATATATGTTTGAAAAACGTGAAACCGTTTTTAGAATATCGATGGGATATCACTGTATCATAACTTATCAAAATATCTTACTTTGCATACTAGGGAAGACCAAGGCCCGAAAAAACCGGCTTCGGCCGAAAATCTCAATTTTTTCGAACGAAGTTAATGATGGAGTTATACGTCAGCTTGATGTATTATGCTTTGCGCCATGTATCGAGGCTGTAAGATTTGAGCTAACTTAAATTCTAACGTTTGAAACACCAAGGTTCAGTTTGGGGCACGGTTTTTGCTATGACGAAGGGCTAGCCATCAAAGTCGGTCAGCTCAGTTAAACCTTGCACTCACGGCGAGAAACATAACATATCAATTTTTATTGATCAATCCCATTATTTGCCTAACTCGCTGATGTAGTAAACCTAGGTTTCGTTTTGAAACTTGTCTGCATGGCCAAGTTTTTCGAACGAATCTTCGTTTCCGCATCGTAAACAATGCAAAGTCAACTCGCCGTCGGTAGTATTAGTATAAGCATAAAAAACGTTTGTACTTTTATTTGTGACTCTAGAGATGGACTGTGTCCTAATTTATTTACATCGATGGTGACCGAATATTGCAGAGAAAATACCTCGAAGACAGATTGAACAAACGAGAGTTTAAAGATTCTTACTACGTGAGTCATGAATTATTGAGTCGCGCAAGACTTGCACTTCTGACACCATATTGATAAATGGAAACACAGAGAAAGTAGAACTTTGGGGCTCATAAACCTTCATGATAACCAACATTGTAAAAGAAGAGACAACAACATTTTACAATACCAACAATATGGTGGTTATTATTTGGGAATAAATGAGAATAAAACCTGCGAAGGTTCAGTTTAAACTACTATTTATAGTTCAGTGGAACTTTTCGTGCATTTAACACTCGATTGAAAGTTTCAAGTTATAACTATTTTCTGTTCTTCAGCTATTAAAAAGAGAAAATATTTCTCAGTAATACATTTCAGAAACAAACGTAAGCTTTAATTTGATAATTTATTTCTTGGAGCTGACCTACACATCACACACGGTGATATCTAATGATTGCGTCGGATTATTAGTAATGTTCGTTTCTTACGTAAGATCAATTTACGTGCTATTTTAGACAGTGTATTCTTCTGGTATGATTCATTACTACTTCTTTGACTTAGTTTCAGTTGACTGCCATTGCGACTTCTTGAAAAATTATCTATTTCCGTTGATAAGCCGTCAAACCGAATTCACTGAATTAAAACTTAAAAATGATCATAACACTATTACTGTAGACTAGGCAAAAATCCGCCGCTGGATGAATACCGTCCAAAATGTGGTGAAGTGCTGTAGCCATCTTCGATACAATAACAAGATGCGCGGGTATTCGAATGAAAGCTCACAAAATGTGTCCATCCAAAACTAATGTAAGTTCTCAGTATTTTTTTATGTCTTGATAAAATTTCCCCTTTTGCATGGGCTCAAGTTACTAACTAAGTATTTCAGATTGTAAACCCTTTTCTTTTTACTGGCGTTGGTTGGATTCAGTACTACTAACTCGAATGAATGAAACACGAAGGCGTGGTGCGTAAAGCACATTGTCATGAAACGATACTCGCATTGATTCAGTTGTAACTACAGACGAGTTGTATAAACTCTATGATACATTTTTATATATATATATACATACATACTAGCCTAGTACAGTATTTTATTGTTATAGATTATCCAGTTGTTTAGATCGACTTGTCCAAATTATTACCTCGCAAACTGAAATTGGAAAACATCAGTGCTCTGAGCATGGAGTATTAAGAAGAGTGGATAGGCACATTTGAGAACGTGTATCACGAACAGTTAAATAATTCGAGACTATCTCAATTGTAAATGTGCTTAGTATTTAAGAAGTGGCCGAAATGAAAACTCCAAACCAATGCATCTTACTGCGGACTTGGTACCATTCAATTAATAAACGCTAAGCATTATTTTGAGGTTCAACTCAATCCTTGTGTTACTCTTGCTGTTTCCCAATACTCTAACTGATTCCCTTACATGTGTAAAACAGATTGTCTAATGATGAAGCACGAATTCGTGAAAGTGCTCTGTAAGGTGTTTTTCAGTAGAGCGGAACTTTTTAAAAGTATATGCATCACAAAACCAGTCGCCATATCTAAGCTCCATCTGTAAAACATATTCTTATTGTTAAAGTGTAACAATCCGGCACTTAGACTTACAGTCTCCGCTAGAACAAGATGCGAAGATTAGTTTCCGTAATCAAAAATACTAGATTTTGTAAAACATTTTTTTTACATAGAGGAAGTCATATAAGTGCAAAATTGTTCAATACACAGTTTGGCTTGAGTTCCTTTTTATGAGTGACATGTATGACATAACTTATCGTCGCATTGACAAGACAGAAAGTGCATGTGTACTGACTCAAATGAAATGTCTTGATGAGTAAATTTTCTTGCCACTTTAACATATATCACATTCAGTTCAGGAAACTGCTGAATCAGAATTGAAAGTAGTATATATAATGCAGGCACTTTTATTTCTAATGGGTGTGGTTATGTTCTTTAATGGAAGTAAAGATTGAGCTATTGTTCAAGATAGTTCATGCACATTTTATTCCGGCTATGTTATCTCTTTTCGCCAATGCGTTTATAAAGGCATCTATATAAAGGTCTATTTCCATGCCATATTTACCTTCAAGGCAAATCAAATTGATACAGACCTTAAGGAGCTAAGTAAAGTTATATCTCGAGTAATCTCTGTTCCTGTGTATTAGTAAAGAAAGCCTTATAGATTTAGGGCGTTCCCAATGTAATTTGCCTGCACCGTCAAAGTTTCATCATTGCAATCTAATCCAAATTCGTGACATCTGTGGACGGCTTTCATACAATCAATCTATTTGGTTTTCTACGATATAATAGCATTTGAAGCGCTATTCAGCAATGTTTAGAGTAGATTTGTAAAGTTTCCTTGTCAGCTGTTGTTAATTAATTCACAAATCAGCAATTTTAATGGTTTGCTTGGGTTATCACGAACAGGTGGTATAAAAATAGTTTGCCAAAAGTTACTGTAGAATTTTGTATTGTTTTAAGGCATTTAAAAATAGGGACTAGATATTATCGAAGGCCGGCGATTATTATTGACTTGGCCTTCATTAGAAACAGCAATACCCATAGCTTTTTGAACAAATTATATGTTTTCAGTCTCATGTCATTCGATGAATTAAATGTACACTAAAACTGAAGTAAAATTAGTTGCGTTGTCTATTTGTGAACGTCTGCTTCAGACTGACAAACAAACAAACAAACAAACAAACAAATACAAACACAGACAGACAGATAAATAGACAAACAGACAGACAGACAGACAAACAGTTAGCGAGCGAGATTGAGACAGCTATACACTGAGATTATAAGAACTTTTTCACAAAACAGCTGCTAGATAACCAGCTAAGATAAGTTATTGTAGTGTAAAAAGCTTCTGCTCGAAATAGAATAGCACAAAGAAAACAGTTGCATGCAGCGGACTCAAAAGCTACAACTTTTCTTAGTGCTAAAGATCCATAAATTGTTCTGACCAGTTGAGCTTCAATTATTCTATCTAGAGGATAAATATATTTTGTTAAATGTCATTTCTATACCTATCAGTATACATTTTATGATTGTTCTCAAAATACAACTAGCTTTGTTACAAATGCGAACAAACAGTCTATCTATCGCTCGAAGCATTAAAATCAAGCCAGAGAAGTTTTTATTCTAATACTATCGATTCATATTACTATCTATTACCGTAAGTTTAGCTAATTTTGGTTGAAAGCTAAAAGTACGATTTCGCTACTAATTGACGAGTTATCTTTGCAACGGATATTTTCCAACAAGTTATGGTCAACAACAAAAGAAATTTAGGCAGAATTTAAAAGATCGCATTTATCATTTTTCTAAAGAGACGTATCAAACTAAATTGACTTTAGTTCTGCTGTGGCAGTAGGCACTGTTTGAAAAAGTTAAATTTGAAAACAATTTCACGTCAGAACACAGCAAGCTCGATAATATACACGTGTAAAAACTGAATTATAGAGTTTCTTAAGGTTTGAGCGATTTTGTATAAATTAAATAAACGGTTGATTCAACAAGTTCGGTGTATCGTTTAGAACAATTCTGTCATAAGATTAACAAACTAATTTGCCGTTCGACAGACAAGGCTGAGTTAATAATTTTCACTTTCTGTGTATATACTAACGCCGGAGTAATTGAATTCTAAAAATTGTCAGTCCGCATTTGCTCAGTACGTACAATTTTCAATTTGTTATCGTAAAATAACTATATCACTGAGAACTTACCAATGTATAGCGCCCAACAACTAAATTCGAAAACTTTTTGTAAAATATTGGACTGCAAGTTGTTCAGCAGTATATAGAGGCCAGGACTTGTATGTTACTCAAGTCTCCCTTGTCAGTGAAGTAACTCCTTCACAAAAACAGCTGGAGATGTTTTCCAAGTGCTTGTAAAAGATACTTTAGTTTCAATTAATGTTTAAAGTAAATGTTTTAACTTGAAAGTACTATTAATTAACTTCGTTTAATTGTTGTGATTAAGGAGACTCCAGCTTGTTCTACCGAAATCCCAGTAATCTAATAATAATAATGGAACTTGTACATTCGAGTGACTAAATTAGTTTGGTTTGTGATGCTTCGCATAAAGCAAAAAGCCAGATTAACTTTTCTGCACAATCTAGATCTCCAGCTCACTACAACAATCAAAGATTTTAGTTGGCGAAAAATAATTAGCATTACTGCGTCCTTTTAAACAGGTCAAGTCTGTATGCATTTTTGTCTCGTGCTTTCTGTGTTTGTGGCAGGGAAATTTGCTCGATTTGAACTCCTTGCCTTATATACCTACTAATGTTAAATGTAACTTTTACAGCATACTGAACTTGATAGTGAAAGAGGACTTCTTATTTTAAGTTACAGTTGCAGATAAAGAAAATAGAAGTAATATTTTCGTGTTCTTGTCATCTACTTGGACTCTATAGATTATCGTGGTTCTCTGATATTAAATTGGGGCTTGGGTCCTCTGTTGTTCACAGTTAGTTTTCAAAGAGAATAATAAGAGCAAATAATAAAGCCAACGTGGCCTATTCATAGAGAGTTGAGTTGTCATAGCACTAAAATGAATGATTTTTGTCTAAAAATTTCACGAGATATATATATTTGCCATTTAAAATAGTTTGAATGTACACGCGTACATGCAATATGACGCCATTGTCCTATGTACGGTAAACGGGGTCTCTGAGAATGATTTTTCCGTATAGCTTCCAGAATTTTGGCTACAATTGTTAAGAGTGTGCTCCTTTTATTCCAGTGTAGTCTTATTTGCCCAATTTACTGAAATTGTTGTTTTCTGTCAGACAAAAAAACTGATAGTCAGACGTTTTCATGTAACCAAAGCTAACCCAATTAGGGTAAGCTTCATAATAACAGTTTATACCGAGAACTTCAGCTGAAATACACATGATTTTGTTCACAGTTTGATATTGAAATGTGTTCTTAACAATTTATATGAGTTGTAAAGACCATCAGAATCGCCTTTGTTCTCAAGAAATACGCCGCTTTTTAATAAAAATTGAATGAGGTTACGTTTTAATTCATCGATTAATACTGCATTTTAAAAATATCATCTCCCATTTTTCGCCGAACAAGTGTATCGCACGCGTTGAGCTGTAATTTGCCTACTTAATCAAGTTTATAAGCAGAATGGTTCTCTTAAGTTTGACACATTCGATATATTTTGTTTGAGTTTAGTTTACAGATATCGAATCTTCTTGACAAGAGCATTTAATTTAGCCACACTGAGTATTTGTTTTGAAAAATACAGATTAAAGACTTGTAGTTTGATTTCTTTGTGTACTAGAAATTTCCTATGATGTGTTCCTGTTCTCCCCTTAGTCTGGTAAGATACTGAATTCAAATCAGGTTTGATTTTCGTGCATATCATTTGCGTAATCGTAAGAAACCTTTTTAAAAGCCTCAATGTATTTTCACTCCCTGCTGTGAAATGAAGTATGTCTGCAATTAGAACAGATTTTTCGATCAATAAATGGTGTAATAGTGAACAAATTTATTTTCCTAGATTATTATAATTGGGTTTTTTTGAAAAAGATTAGTTGTTAATGTTCACATTGTTTTCGAAGTAAACTATGAAAAAGAATATTTTTAAAAGCGTTTTCACCTGACTTGGACTGACTACACTTTATTCTAAGCACAAAAAGCTTACACGGGGGTTCTACATCAGAGAATTATCTCGTTTACAATTTAAGTTCTCGTAATTATTGCGTTCGAAATATACTAGTTGTAACAAATTTAAAATTGCTCAGGTCTTTAAAGTGACCTTGCCTTGTCCATGTGGCAAACGTACACGTTTTTGTGATTGACCTGAATTATCTATTTAACATTTTTTGAAAACTTAAACAAAATAAACAGCGGATCGATCAGTCCTTTTCTTGATTTTTTCCAATAAAAAAAGCATAGTTTTGTCATTCATTTTCTAAGCACCTTCTTCCGTTGTTATTAAGTCAGGGAATAAACTAAAACAAAATCATAAAAGACGCGGTGAAACTTTGAGCTCAGTAGGTTTACAGCCCATGCACGGAAGCTCTTGGAGCAACATTCATCAGTAGGAGCTGACGATCCAGCGGGATATTGTATAATGGTTACTACATTCACAGCACGGAATTGCGAGGCACTGTTAGCAACTGAGAAACACAATGAATCTTGTTGTCAAAGCAACTACATGTACGTGCCGAACTACTCAGTAAACTGCTGACATTGGCTAAGACATGGCCCCAGGTAGTCGAGACTCTGAAGTTTTTGCATTATATCTCAGTGTGCAGGTTTCTTTTGATAGTATATGAATTATATTTGTTTCTCTGTTCTTTAAAATCAAACAATTTCTCTGAAGATTTTACGACCAAAATCAACATAGTAGTACTCTTTACAAAATGCGTAGTACACCTTTTGTTCTCGCTCGACTGAACTTTGCTGTCGAAGAAGTTGAGAGGAAGTTATTCAAGACTATCATATATTTATGTTAAGACTTAGCTTTAACAAAATATGTGGAAATTAGGTATCTTGAGTTTCTCGAACCAAAAAATTCGTACTGATCTGAAGTGTTTCTATTTTCGTTGGCAATAATATATTACATAGTTGATATACACGCTTTTCGTTTTAGTAATAACCAGATATTTTGGCTGAGGCTCGTTGCTCTATATTTTTAGACAACTTCAGTTTAAATTGTTATTTTAAAGTTAATATTTTTAAGAACAACAAAACTACGAAATATGCCCCCACAGGAAATCATAACCGAAATTCGAGCCATATCAACAACACTTACACATATACATATATGTATCAATTAGCATTTATTTTGCTCGATATAGTCTTGTTTAGAACGAAAACGACAGTGTTGCACTATTCAGCCGTGAATTTAAGTATTTCATTTAGAAAGATACAGATCGATTTTATGCTTTTAAACTTCAGCGTGAGATTGTTTTAATATTTTTCTTAAATTTGACACTCATTGTCTAAAAAGTTGTTCTTAAAAAACGTGTAACTAAACCGCATAGTTTCTCTCACTATTCGTTTATTTTTGCCTCATGGTACACCACAAATAACGTCTTACTCGGATTGTTCCGTAATTGGTGTCAAGGTCAAGATAAGTTTGACAAAGAAATGTATTCATGAGATAGCTGGAAACAGTTGAATACATGGTGAGGTTATTCATGAGGCTGCTTAGCGTAAATTATTGCAATATTTCACATATTTGCAAAATTAACATTAGATTCAATGGTTTTCTGTTTTGTTTGCTTTGTGAGTATACAAACTATACAGCTATTTCCCCGTGATATTTTCTCTGCGTGGAGTCTTTGAAAGACAACAATATCCCAATGGTAAATCGGCCTTAAAACAATGGACATGATTAGTAATTTGGACTTTTTAGTTGAGAACGATTATGTGCAACTATTTAAACTCTGTATGTTTGATTTAGAAACACGGCCAGACGAGAGCTCGTAACCATGACTACCAGTAATACTACATCGTGTTTCCTCTATTTAGCCCCTTGCGGACTTACTTTTTTCCAGTGCTTCTGGAGTGGGCGCTTATTAGAAGAGGGAGCTTATTAACGGCTAGGGGCATAATACATTTTCATCTTCTTTAGAAATTAGGAATTCATGTCTATTCATACTCTTGACAGCTGACGGTGTCTTTCAACTGCCTGCGAAGAGAAAAATATCACATTGTTCAGTAATAAATATAATGATTAATGTGCGTAATTTCAAGAACTAAACAATTAATGGTCGTAAAAGAAAAACAACAGTCTTGCCATCCATCATAATAATATACATATATTGAAACAAATCTCTTGGGGTGGGGGCCTAATAGAAGCTGGGGGCTTATTTGTTGTTTTTGGTGCTTCCTACTGGGGGCTTATTAGAACGGGGGACTAAATAGAGGCTGAGAGCTAAATGGAGGATGATAATAGTGACAGATCATTACGTCAGTTGAAACTGAAGCACAGTTTAGAAACTTGATTCACACAATTGAACTCTATAGTTTAAGACTCGTACAAATTCTAGTATTTCTTCGGAATTCAATTTATTTCTTTATTGCTTTACACAAAACCGCTTATAATCAGTTTATGTTTTTATCTACAGAGAGCATAAGTATTGGATGCTTGTTTGGACTTTCAGTACAAAGCATTCTTGTAATATCCACATTTGCGGAGTAAATTGACGTTATATTAATGTGGAATTTAAATAATTATTGATGTCCTTGTCTGCTGAAATAATTATGCGGTACGCTCATGGAAGCAAATATGCTGTCAAGTCTGCCATTGTTGAAGTATGGAAGTGGAGTATTATGTTCATTGTAGAATTCTGGAAGATAAGAGATGCGATTACCGCGTCCAACCCCATTACACTTTCTTGCGCTTTCTTTTAGTTCTCTTTTCCATTTCATTCGCCTGTTTTGGAACCAAATCTTAATTTGATTTTCTGTGAGGTTCAAGTTGGTAGCAATTTCAATACGTCTTGTTCGTGTTAGGTACTTGCTGAAGTGAAATTCCTTTTCCAGCTCGACAAGTTGCTTTTGAGTGAATGTAAACCTTTTTCTTTGATGGGGTGGAGGGGATTCTTTTTTTTCTTCTTCTTCACCTCCAGACGTACTTGAAGCTGCGAAATGAATCAATGCAGAATACAAACGATTAGGTTCATTTAGGGTAAGCACTTCATAATTTGTAATGCTAAATGTAGCACGTATATATTGCTATCCAATAAACGTGGAAGAAGAAGAAAAGAAAGAAGAAGAAGAAGAAGAAGAAGAAGAAGAAGAAGAAATATAGTATAAAGAATGGTCATTGGTTTTCTTTTGTTTATATGCATATTGTATCTCTTGGACCTAGTCATCATCTACACGCGCTGTTTTCATTAGATGCAACTGAGTACTGAAGTGATTCAGTCTACTAGGTTCGGTTATAGTTATAGCCATATTAATAGACAAATAAGTTATGTATAAGACAGGTTCTTCTTTTGAAAGACATGTTAATATCGTCACTTAAACGGGACATTCCTTTTAATAACTGCCCTCAGTCTTTGTTTCTACCTGTGTATCTTTTTCGGCAACATGTTAAAAGATCGAAATTACGAGTTTTCTTTCTTCTCTGCACCTTTGCTGATCCTTAAGCGATAGGAGCTTTGGGAGATTCTTGTTCTTCAGCGATGTCAAGATATGAAAAACCAGATTTTATCAACAAAATAGGGATGCGCTTTCATAACCTAAGGCAAGAATATATTGCGATAAAGAAGACAAAGATCGATTACTGATTTCTAACTAGGACATAATTGAAATGTAAGAGTCTCCACATTCATATTGAGAACAGTGTCGGTGTGTGATCATGCTTTCTATCCTTTTCTTCAGTTAATCTTTTGTTTTGTAACATATTTTATCTTTACGAAATCGGCATGGCGTGATTTCTTTCATTAATGTGTTAATCGAATCATGCAGTAGAAACTGTGATAAATAATTGCAACTTTATCTTATAATAATCTTATAGTATAGCCAAAGGAAAATACAAAATTGTGTATCATGCAATCCGGCTTTAAATTCTACTGATACACTCTTGATTCCTTTTTTCTAATAAGCGCGAAGGTGCAACACCAGAATTAGAATTGGACTAAAACGTAGTGTGCTTTCTTCTACTGATATAGAGAGTACTTGCAATAGAAGTAATATATAGTTTGAGATTTTGCTCAAATCAAAATTTTTCCCCGCCATTTCACTTATTGACGTTATAATTCTAAGCAAGTATTCTGGCAGCATTGAGTTAGTATCCATGATGCATGATAAGTTTCAATGTGACTACGTTCACACACCATCGCAAAACTAGAAGGAGCGTCTTGCGTTTGCATATGTCATGCCCTTTCTTTTTCAATTAAATATTGTTTAAGTTTAAGTATCTCGCGGTTGTCGTACGACAGAGCTCTCCTTATAGAAAGGAAATCGTGTGAATGTAGTAAGTCTTCAGTAGGCCCAGTCGTAATGTGCGCTACATCAAGACCTAACACGTCGGCTTGGGTTGCTGTTGCTTTACAATCTTATTAATATTAAGCGCACGCGCAGGTTCAGAGTCCGCTCTGGACATCCCGTCTTTCACGTCGTGTCATGGGCATCGCAAGTTCCAAATAACACTTGTTCTTCTTAAATATTGACTGTAAATTTAGTGGCGTAATGCTATTTATTTATCTTCTTCAGTTAATTAGATTGTTAACTATAAGGACAAACTAAAAATGACTAGGTTGTCAGGTGTTAGAAGCAATGAATCCTACATATTATATTTGCACTCGAAGAATAGGAAATTATTTTAAGTGTAGAACTAAAAAGTAGAACTAACTCTAACGGAATTAGACTCTACCCGTTGTATAGCCAAATGTTCGTATATAGTAAAGTTACGCTATCTGGATGGAATTTCATGTGCACGTCAAGAGAATTATATTCTATATATTATTAGAAGTCTCTGCTTACAAATATTCTGTTTGTCCGTTATCATTAATGAAGATTTCTTCAGTCAAGAAATATACTCTGAAATGTAAACTTTAATAGCTTAATGCTAGGATAACCTGATGAGTCAAAACACTTCAGCCTTCACTCAATTCACTCAATTATCTGCGTTTATTCTTATTTGTTAATTTCCTGTCACAAGCGAAGAGCGAGTATAGCTTGGGTCATTTATTCTAATATATCTTATGCAATAGTTTACAATAGAAGCTTGCAAATTAACGGTGAACTTCATATTACTCAGTTTTGTTATATGATTAATGGCTATTATTTACTGCTGCCCCATAGGAGTGGCTACTGACCTCTCGTAAAATAGACAAATTACGTATAAACCTGAAAATAATCAATTAATTTATTTTGGCATCTTACATAAACTGGAATAAATGCTTATAGGTAACTACACTGGCTTTGAAATCATGATGTTGAAAACCACGCCGACATAACAAAATGTTTAATTGATATCTTTATACCACACTAATACAACAAGTGAACTCTGAAAATGAATCCTTGTGAAGCAAAATATTACAAGAGAAATAGTTCAAGATGACGCTGTATTTCTGTGTCAATACAGGTCATATCTTGAAGTTAACTGTCACTGAGTGTTCTGCTATGAGGCATTAAGAAAGATGGAATTCAATCTTGGAGTTTTGTGGTAGGTCGCAAATAAGTGGACCTTTGTTGTAGAAATAATGCTGAACGGTTGCTTTCAATTTCACAAAAGCAAACAAATATAAGTTGTCACTGAATACAATAGTTTCGTACATTTTCTTTGAAGTCGTCCTTTGCAAGGATTGTTAGATTCAGTGAAGAAACAAAACGATTGAAAGTTTAATTCAGAAATTAATATAGTGAGTATCTACCGTATACCTTGTATAAACAAAGTGTCTTAACTTTTAACTCGCATTCGTCTCTTTCATTTCGATATGATGTTTCTTAACTACTGGAGATGAAACTTTTCCGGATTATTTGATTTCATAAACAGCTGGATTTAGCTAAACTGATCTAAATTTGAGAATAAACAAGATAACAATTTAAAACTAAAATGGATTAATTAAAATAAACTTGAGAATATATATACCTTTCCTTTTAGTGAACATCCACCGATAATCTGCTGTTTGCCACCGTTTCTTTTCACTATGCGGATTTGTTCTTAGGCTGGATAAAGGCGAAGACTCTGTTGTCTTGGAAGAAAGCGGACGAGCTAAACAATTTCCTTGAATAGGCTGCGTTATTTGTGCACTTTGTGTGGATATTGGCGACCGAGGACACGAAGTAAGATTTGGAGCAATGGCCGGAGCTACAGGAGGATGCGTCAATGGCATAGTACGTCCAAAATCAAGGGCTTCTGAGTACGGAAGGATGCCGCTAGAGCTAGAGGTCGAATGTGGCGCAGCCATCTTGCAGGACCATTCATTCATAGTTACACTGGATTCTTGTACTTGTAAATCAGCTTCCTCCAGTCACCTTAAAAATGAGACAGGTTCGATGTCTATCGAGTGAGTCTGTTTGTTTTTTGTTCCAATCGATTTCATGCATGAAGGTTCTGCTAAATTGATTGTGCTGCACAAGTAGCTATCATTACCTATATATACCAGGAATCTAGTTCATAAGTCTGATATGATAAATTTATCATATTACTGGAAAATCACCTACGGTTTCAATTATGTTCCTAGCTTTTGCTTATCAAAAGGATGTCTGGTGAATTTGCAAATGTCACCCTAGGGAAGCCGCGCGCACAATAAAACACACGCTTAAGAGGTAATTAAAATTAAATCGTATTAACTTAATCAGGTTGGCAAACAAAGGGCAGAAGCGAACTTTCTTTCTTATACAGGTGGATCTGAAAACGTTCCTATACATTTTCAACTTAGCCCAAGGCGATGGATATTTTTAACTTTGGGATTTATGGTTTCGCAGAGCTATTTTAGAACGAACGCGGGCGTTTTGTCCAAAACCAACAAACCGTCACCTCTCAAAATCTTCAACTCGCTATTACAATATTTTTGCAACTGAATCTCGTTTGGCAAATTTTGCGGGTGTTGCTATTATTCCTGGCCTTATCTGAAACTACAGAAACGGAAGACCTCCCACCAACTGAAAAACATTCTCGAATCAAACATTCCGGGTATTTTCCCATAAAACCGAAAAGTCTAGTTTAAAGGAGTCGTGAATTACTATTCAGCGGGGTTTCTTGTAGATTCCGTTCACATGCTCTTTTAAATTTCACTAGTTCATCAGTATTTTGCTTTCTTTATATAATCGACTCTTGGAAAGTCGGATTAATAGATTATGAAGCTTATTAGGTCACAGATGACACACGCAATAAGTATAGAGCTAAGTTTATAACACGAGTCAGTGCCATAAAAAAATTCATTTCCTTTTTCCTTTGCCAAACCGACTCGGCTACGAAAACATTCAACCCACGAAGGTAAGAGAATAAATTAGAATCCTGCTGCTGTCTTTTTGTAACAGAGTTTCTAATTCGAGATATTTGTATATGTTTCTATAAAGGACAACCACTGAGCTAAAAAGTTGGATGTTTGATAAACACTCCTTCAAATAAGGGTCGGGTTCTTGAACTATGGCGTATGCATGCTGACAAGGACAATTGTACAGCCCATGACGTAACATAATAGTCATCGCGAATGAGAATATATTAGAATGCAAACCGTTTGTAAGTAGCTTTTGAAATTATGTATGCAAGCTTGGTTTCTAGTCTGCTGTAAAAACGTATGCTAGTTATAACAAAACCGTAAGAAGCTCGCCAGGAAGAAATATGCTATGCGTAAATTCAAAGTTAGTCACTCAATATAAAAAAAAGACGGAAGCTCCACAGCCGAGTTTATTAGACCCTATACTGATCATTACCCATATACCTGTTCAGTGGCCTCAATTCATAAAGCTAAATTCAGTTCTCGAGTTTTGACAACTTAACATTAGATTAGCGTTGTGGCGAAAAACATTACTTGAACATTGAACTTGTTAAAACTCTTTTTTTAGTGTGAATGTTGTTTTCCGGGAAATTTCCCTTGAAGTTTGATCATTATCGCTAGAAGTTGTATCTGCGTTCAGAGTACGGCACGGCTCGCCGCTTTTATTCTATTAATATTATCGATATTCAGTTATGCAAGGGCAAAACTATGGGTTATATTGGTTATATTTTTTCTCAGTTCTTTCTCTCTGAACTGAACTGAACATGAGATAAGTATTGTATATAATCGCGAATATTTGGTACAAAATAAATTTTTATTATTAGACATTGTATTAAATATATAAATATATCTATGCACATTATTTTGAATCAGCCCGTAAAGAACGTAGTACGTGTTGTTTATATTTCGGGCGGAACAATTTCACGCACAACCAAAAGTTATCGAACATGCTAAAAATATGAATATATAATTTGCTTGACGCGCTATTTTCCTCAAAAACTGTCACAACTCATTAATTGTAAACAAACAACTTTAATCTTCTGTTCTCCAAAGTATGAATGCGGCCCTCGCTTTTCTATAAGGCAAAGTGGCTGAAGTGCCATTGACACGAACAAGTCTTCCTTGATAAGTTATATTTGCTCTTGTGGACGACAACAAATCGAAATGTGAAAATATTTATTTTGACAAGTCTGCTGATTTAAAATCTAGCACTAGCATTTGCCCAAATAGACTTATCAAGGAAACATTCGAAACTTTCTCTTGTGTAAACTCATCATCGAGAAAATTTAAGTCCCAGGTAGAACATTTTTCCTAACCGACTTTAGACTGATTGTTGTAAAGTCAACATGCTGGAAAAGTAAATAGAATAGAAAAATGACCATTTTTGCACACTCATTGATAGCAAGTAACATGCATTTGTCCATTTTTGCATTTAGTCAGTCAAACCACGATAACACGTCTAGAGATTTACTGAGGTTCCTCAACTGAGTTGGCATGTGTTGTTACAGTGACTGAGATCAAAAGTTTTGCTGCCTGCTTCTCATTTCTGTAAACATTATACTGTTTGGTTCTGCCACCAAAACAAATACAATTACGATGAAGAGGAGCAAATGTTTATAATCATTGCCTCTGACAAATGAATTATTAGATGTTGTTATATTGGTTTGCAAAATATTTCGGAAACTACTAAAAATATAACTAAAATGCCAAAGAAATGGAATATAGGAGAAATGTAACCCAAATAGTTGAATCTAGTATCTACAAGTGAAGTCGAAAAGATAATAAAATCACAATTTTTTTTTGTGGTGGCCTGCTGAGTGCACGCGGTTATGTTATTCCTTTCTAGCTTCTCTTGTCATACAAATCACTAAGGAATTCCCGGTGTATTGAAAACAGAATTGGTAGTTTGATTGTGAGATTTATAGTGTTGCACAATTCACTCCCTGTTGTTGAAAAGAACAGGTCAAGGCCAGCAACACGGGAATGGCATTCGAAAGTTTGACCTGTAAAAAATAGCAGGTATACGCGTGGGGATATTCATTGCCCAAAGGCCAATTTTGATTTCACAAGTAATCAATAAATAAACATACAAACTTAATAACATTTCATGTAAATCAGTGAAACAACTAACAATTCAGTCGGCATAGGGTAACAATTGCAATTCACTCGTGTCACTATAGACCCTGTTTCGTATTAGGTATTCCCAAAGCTTATCACTAATACACTATAATGATTTGGAATTACTAGTTCGTCAAGTAACAATACAACATATAATATGTTTATTCTAACCCTTTATAGAAAAGCACCGTTAGAAGTGGCAGAGAAACTTGTACGGGCTCACGAAAGTTGGAAACCGCGCATATTTTCGACTCAGAACTTGTCGTGTTTATTTGGAGAGTAAAAGCAACTCTTTCTTCCTATGTGGTCATGGTGGCCGACAAAACTAGCCGATAATTACATACATTATTAAGTGTTATGGTATATATTTTCAACTGAAGTGGCTGTGAAGTAAGACGGTTCACATAACCAGTCTAACTTCACGTACAATACCTCACGCCTATTCACTTAGTCAAGCACACGGGCTCAGCGATGTCCAATCGCCTGACTGCCAAAAAGGGAGGAAACATGGTGAACGAATCAAATTGTTCATCCTCTTTGATTTATGATTTAAACCACTATATTTAGCTGCAATTATAATGTTAGTATTTGTATATAAAGTGTCAACTAAAACCGAGTAAACAAGCAGGAAATTCGTTCGATGGTTTGAAAACGTCGATTGTTGGCGGAATGCGCAATTTTAAAGTTCAGCTATCTGCGTTTTAGTCAGTATAAGAAACTTAATGATATTGCCATTGAGTCTCTATGCTCTACTGCCGGAATGTTTTATATCCATCAAAAAAATTCTTTAATTAAGAAAATAATTGTTAAACTGAAACAGATAATCGAATCTCATAATTAAATATTATATATTAGAAAGGATGTTCAGATTTTAATGTGAGATAAAAGTAAATACATGAAGTACATGATGGCCGTAAGTTTATAAAAACACCTGAATTACTGAATGCCCGTTAAATAAACTTTTATGTACCAAACAATAAGAACTAACGTACATGAAGTATATGGCCACTGCTGTTTGCCTCTTGATCACGTAATCATAAACTATAATTCAGTTAAAGACTGTTTTGAAAAATACTGAAAAGCAAATAATAAGCCTATACAGAATTAATAAATTGAAATGTGTTTTATGTTGATGTATATATATATATATCGTTATATTTCACATCCAGCTAAATGAAAATCCTACTTTTCAGGGAAGGGTGTTACCACCAGTCGTGTAAACGACATTCTCATCACGTCAATATAACCTATAGCCCTAGAAAAGCTACATTTGTTGTATGATGTATTGGTAAAATAAGGAAATGTACGTTTTCAATCAAGGGTTGATTTAGAACGGCGCTGAAAATCGGTTTCTGTAACATAAAGCAACTGAAAGCATTACTACAACACTTCGGAGGATAATTTGTCAAGTTTGTTTCCCAAAATGATTTGCAAGACACCCATTTATACACCTGCCCATGGCAAAGTGAAAAGTTGAGAGAGAGTAGAATATCTTGCCCAAGGACATTAAGAAACAAACCCTCGACCATTTGGTCTCAAGTCTGAAACGCTAACCATTGTATGCTGCCACTTCTTACCAGTCGAACACGCTATTAAATTCCAAGTCTGCTGGTCTGATTACTGCTTTAGCAAGTGTCCCTCAATTAGCTGCTGGTCTAATCATCCCAGGGAGTACAAGTAGCCTTTGATTTTTACTCAATTAACTTCAGTTTTTATGTTCTTAAATTTTAGAATTTAGACTAAAATCTTGTATAGATAATCCCGAAATACAGGATTTTAAACAAAAATTGCAATAAATATTGCTGGAATAACTATTGACTTCAAAGGCCCATGTACGTTCACAAAGGTGATGTCAATGCACTATTTGCATTGAAAGGGAAACAAGTCAACAACTGCAGGTAGTCAGCAATCATCACATCCACAAAGAAACAATCGAATGTTCATATTTGTTATAAACTAATAAAGAGAAGATTCGACATTTCTCGTTTTCTCTATTATATAAGAGCTGGACAACTGTATAACCGTTAATGATTGTATATATCGTCTATTTTCCTTTTCCTATATAACAGGCAAAATGCACTCACTTTAAATCAATTTATAGTTTACAACTAAATTGAATTGTATATATCTGAGTGAAAGTGCACTTT
>JANUFV010177085.1:0-12867 GCA_024757865.1 Epizoanthus scotinus | reverse complement strand
CAGAACAACAGTTTCAAGATATTTACCAAATTGTTGAAAGAATGATTGAACAGTAACCCGATGGGATCCAGAATATGGTGGTCGATAAATAATAGACAGTCGCAATTTGTTATGGTTGTTGTTGTTGTTGTTGTTGTTGTTGTTGTTGTTGTTGTTGTTGTATATATTAAGTTACTGCAAATGTAGTCGCATGTAAATACAGTAATGCAGACCAGTCTGTATGACTATTTGCTTGTCTTGGATGCTGAATTATCTACATACATGCATATTCAGCACCGTCGGTATGCATGCATTTCCCATAATGCATGCACTGTGCATGAAGTGTAAAATTGCATGCATGGATGCATAAATTATTTAATGTTAGCCTCATGAAATGAATGTTATAAATTTAAAGACTTATGAAATGTGAAAACTTCATAACAATTTCATAAAATTAATGTTATAAAAACCTTATGAAATGTGAAAACTTCATAACAATTTCATAACATAATTGGATGTAAATAGCTTATGAAGTGAAATATAACTTATGAAATGAAACTTATGAAATGGAGTCAGGCTTCATAAAGACAACTTCATAAACTTATGAACTTTTTTCATGAAAAGGTTATGAACTAGTTATGAAACTCTTATGAAATCCTCTTATGTCTTCATAACAATTTCATAAATATATACATTGGTAGTGACAACGTGAATTACTTGTTTTACTTTGTATATTTGTTGTGATTTGTTTCGCAGTATAAACATTAATTTAAACACTGACACAAGCTTCAGCTCATGTTTTTCGTTTCACCAGCAAACATTCCGTCCGTTTTTAAGGGCTCGTATAAAGTTTGTCAGTCTTTGATCTCCATGTTTAAAGACGTTTCCGGAGAAAGCTGCTTTGTAGTTGTATCTCTCACACACGTTTATTTGATACTATACTGTGCCCGTGGTGTGACACTGAGTTTGTATTTGTCTACATTTTACTTGAACGAGAAACACATACGCAGACACTCTCTCCCTATCTCGATCTGAATTATGTTTGGTTAACTTTGAAATGAAGAAAAACACATACGTGTCTGTTAAACCTTCGTTTTCTTTGAAGGCATGAACAAATTTTTTGATCAATTTTTTTTAATTCCCATACCGACGCATGCACACACATAAGCAGTTACAAATTCGACAATAGTCGCCGCGACCACTTCAAGTTTTCCGACAGGTTTCTTTGGAGTTGTACCTTCTAAATTCGCAGTCCAACCATGTTTTGCAACTTGCATGTGTATATTCCGTGTATTTTCACTCGGGTTTGTTTGTTTGGTTTGGTTTAGGATATTTTGCTCTACGTGAGTCATCTCATTTCCGTTTCGACTTCCGCTGCGCACTGATTATACTTATAATTCACATAATTATGACACTTCGATAATTCCTGACATAGTGCCCAGTCCTCTCACGGCTCGTGGGATCGCTCTCTATTATCTAGAACGCCGAACTACGCAGGCTAGGCAATGCATTGCAGATACTATCTCTTCACAAAGAAAAAACATCTCCAACGAATAGCCCCACAATGCCAGGGTTGAAACAGCCCGTATTGTGCTCACCATCTCGGCCCAATTTTGGGACTAAAACAGCTTTATCAGGGTTGGAGGTTGGAGGTTATTGGTTCAGAACGGCTCTATTATCTGGGTCATAATGACACTACAAAAACCCAGAATGGTCCTCCCATTTTATCCCCTATTTCACAAATCGACACTGTGGAGGGCCGGTTTGAGTTGAATATTTGGGCCAAATCAGATATCCATCAAGGGTCCAAAATAGTCCCACTACACCTGGACTGAAACAGCCGCAAAGGATGAACCATATTTTACCCATCGTTTTGGCCCTATTTTTGGGCTGGGGTGACTGTGGATATAAAAAGGGTCGCAACGGTTCTATTATCTGGGTCATTTTGGCACTACACAAACCAGAATGTTCTTCCCATTTTCTAAATTGGCTCCCCATTTCCAAATCGGCACCATAGCGGGGCCACTTTGTGTTTCAAATTTGGGCCAATTTAGTTATATATGAAAGGTCCGAAATAATTACCCTACTAAACAGGGGCTGAAACAGCCCAAATTGATGTACGCCGCCAATATAAAGTGCTATGGCCGTCTCAAAATTGCAATTAGTTTTGTATCGTGATTTTTCATTCTTTAAAATATAAATGACATAATCAAGTAAAACGCGACAACGATGTGATAATAAATTATCAATACTTGAGAAGTGTTCCCATAGCAACTCAGTTCATTCAAGCTGAGGTGACTTCAAATTAATGTATTTCTATCGAGTTGATGTGCAGCTCTTTGTAATACTTTTGACGCTGTTTCTGTTTCTAACGTTAAAACATTTGAACGGCATACTCTGCAGTGGAACAGATAGTGATGTCAACCTATTTAGGAAGTGGTTTAAATAGTGAAATATAACAAGGTGGGCTCACTCAATCGGCGCCATGAAGATGCAAATTGGCAAAAAAAAAATCCAAACGAAAGCCGTGATAAATTTGTTTCACAAATGTTGCGAGTATTTAGTATTTTTTGTGCAAGTACCGCTAAGAAAATTAAGTGTTTACAATTTGGATTTTCCGTTTGATATATTTTATATTTGTTTCTAGCGACAGAGTTCATGTTATATTTAGGTGCCAGTATGCGTTTGTGGTTCTTCAAAGTCAAATTTACATTGTTCTTCTGAACGACAGAAATTCAGCGAAACATAAATCACGGACTACTTCAATTAGGTTTTTAGTTCATGTTGCCTATTGTTGGTGTATTTAGTATCAATTGAGTACAGTACTATTAATAGTACAATTTTCCAACCCAAAAAATTAAGAACAGAAAAATATACTGAATCCGGATTGAAAGACCGAAGAGTGAAACTGGCAATTTATTTCACTCGATTTGCTAACCAGGGGTTTTATACCGAAAGCTTTGTCAACATACTGTATTTTTTGTAATGAAGCAGTTCTAAGTATAGAGCTACCTTTC
The DNA here is from genome assembly GCA_024757865.1 of Epizoanthus scotinus. Classification (NCBI taxonomy): domain Eukaryota; kingdom Metazoa; phylum Cnidaria; class Anthozoa; order Zoantharia; family Epizoanthidae; genus Epizoanthus; species Epizoanthus scotinus. The sequence continues at coordinate 9,871 of JANUFV010177085.1, read as the reverse complement.
ATCAAGTTCCATTTGTTTCGTTATAATCGTTCACGTTTTGACTACGATTTATGAATTAAAATCTTGTGTATGAGTTGATAAAAGCTGTAAAGCTTTGCCGGGGAATCCACTCTAGTGCAAACCAATCAATCATGAGCTATTATTCAATCACACACGGTAACTGAGCCTCAGTTTTGAGACAGTAATACCACTTTATATTGCCATCTCTCTTTCCGAGTAAAACATTAATTGAATCGCGATACATTTTTTTATCTCCTCTACCAAGGTTTCTATCTCGTACCTTGCACCGTCTTGCTTAAACGTCAGATACAGTTGACAATCATCAACATAAAATTGAAATTCAACGTTGTGTTTACGGGCAATATCCCCTGAAGGGTAGAATATACATTGTGAAAAGTTTAAGGCCCAGCACGGATCTCTGTGGCACTCCGAACCTAAGTTCTTTTACCTCGGAGTACTTTCCATATATAGTAACTCTAACTTTGCGTTCGCTCAGGTAAGATTGAAACCATTTAAAACACTTCTCAGCGGTGCCTAGCCGTCTTTCAAGTTGTTGAGTAGAATATAGTGATCGATTGTGTCGAAGGTCTAGACAGACAAGAAGATCAGCGTTGTTGTTATCTAATGCAAATAACATATCAGTGTGTAGGTGTACCAAGGCAATCTCGGTAGAATGGTGTTGTTTGTAGGCTGATTGAATAACTTCGTCTAGGTTGTGCTCTTGTTTGACAACCTAAATAGCTTAATTGCTCAGTAAACACCAATTATATAAGAATCATATTATGCTTATTTCGATTAATACCATTTTGTACTGTACTAATCTAGAATAGACAACATTTTTTGTACCCACTTATGTAAATTATGCATTCCCCTCCATACAATTATAATCATCCCCATACCTAACTTCATAATATTATTATTGTTATTTAGTATTACTATTAATATTATTTTGTATAACATGCACAATCCCTAATATTTCATAATCATTCGTAACTGATACTTTAAACTAGCAAGTAAATTTCAAATTTCTACTCCTAAAACCTCGCAGAATAAAATAATTTGTTTTAAGAATAGAAATCGTACATTGAACGACGCGTTCTCTTTAGTGCCTGATACAACACAAACCGGTAATTTTTGAAATAAGCCTTATATGATTCTTATGTAATTGGTGTTTACTGAGAAATTAGGCTATTTAGGTTGATAGATCGGTTATCACAGCAAAAACCCACACATATGAAACTGGAATTTTCCAAGTTAACCACTAGAGGTTCTTAAGCTATGGGCGTTTATTGAAAATTTAGGGTATTTAGGTTATTAAACATATCCTCATCTTATTAAGAAAGAAATGTTTTTGTTGCTGCTTACGGGTTATACAAAATATGCACATAATCACGTACAAAAGGCTGACAATCGTTATTAGTTTTTTACTTGAAATAGAGGAATTATTCATGTGCATCCTTTCCAATAACTGTCTGGTCACCGAGGCTCAAAATGACGGACGTGGTGTGACGTATTTAATCTTTATCTTTAATCATTATAATTGCTAAATAACAAGCTAATCAAGTTAATTAGATCATTAGAGTTTGTGACGTCATAAGTAGTACCGCCTATTAGCGAGCCTCTTCAGTTTTCTCTGGTAACTGAGAAAGCAAGAGTTACAATTATAAGAGTTACAATTGTGCGAGTTATAGTTATAATAACAATGAGCCGTTTTCTCACGGGAAAATTTGAATCAACCATGAAATACCTCCAGCTGTACATACTGTTCATTGCGTTCACAACGGAAAGAGCACTAGCAGCAAGTAAGTTATTGTTGTCGTTTCGTTGTCGTTATTTTATTACTGTAATCGGACATCTTTTGGTGTCTAATTAGCGATTCTAGAACATAAACGATCACTCACGCGCACAGCCGGATAAAAAAATAGTGTTGTGTAACCTAGAAGATCAGAAGCAGATGACCTTTCTTTTTATACAGCAAAAGTTTCAACTTAAATTAAAAAGTTTGAAGAGCTCGGACAATATTTTTGGAGTTCACAAATTAGGAATATATTGAAAGATCGTCTAGATGCTTTTGAACAATATCGACGGTTTTAGAAGATTATCCCGGAACAAATGTTGAAGATTTGCAGATTATGTTCAAAAAAACAAAACTCTTTCACGAATATTCTGTGCTTTTCGAACAAGTTTCCAAAGATTGCTTGAAGATCTTCCATATTCGCCAACTCACGAATACCTTCCGAACATCTTCAAAATTTACGTTTCCATAGCAATATCCATGTTTTAATTAGTTGTTACGTTTTCAATTGCTTTGGATAATCCGAATGCGCATTTACGTTTTACTTCGTCTCAACATGCGTTTTATTACGACTATAGCCTAATTATATATGGAAATAATTATTTGAATATATTATTTACTAGTACAAATGTACAAAAAGAAAAGAGAAAGAATGTATACAAGAAATATATCGCGCGCGCACCAGATGATAATGAACTTATTTAATATATATATTAATGGCAGTAAATATCAGAAATGTGTTCATTCAAGCCTTCAGATAAATCAAAACTTCATCAATATTAAACCGATAGAGATTAACTGAGCCGCTGTTATCGCATTTTGAAATATTAGTTTGTTGATTTTGCCGAATTTTTGTGTCACGTATTTAGCAATATCGTTCAATTCAATTCAATGGTTTGAGTTTTGAAAATCAAATATCCTCTAACCGACTTGCACTTACCTCCATTAACGACCGATCGTGGTTTTTAGCTTCAGAGCCTTCAAGTTCACCCCAGGCAACCAAAACAAGCGAGCAGACTGCTGCAGATTTGACATTCAGCGACCGCCAGATTATTATCATCGCCGAAATTGCTGCCCTTGTGGTATTCAGTATTATCAGTATCACAGTCGCGGTCTGCATCATGAACAGGTAAGTCGAGACGCGATTTCACGGATCAATATAATGATGACTATAATAATAATAATAATAATTAACATTTATACAATTGTTTATAAAGCGCAAATTACATGAATATATGTTCAGATGCGCTATTTACAGTTTAAAAGCAAAATAAAAATACTAATAAACTAGTAAAATCTATCTACTGTAACTTATCTATGTTGCTGTTGTTGCTGTTGTTATTGTTGATTTTGTTATTATTATTCTTATTCTTATTATTGTTGTTGTTGAACACAAAACTAATCCGCCGCATTCTACGACTGTGCTAAACCTCGAATCACTGCAAACCACCCGTAGTTTTAATCGAAATATATATTCAAATTAGTTACATCCGCCATTTTGTGTTCCCATCTATGTCACAGTCATTGTATTGCCTTTCAGCCAATGATCACACGAGTTTTTGGGTAACGTATCCGCTTCATAAGAATCTTTCTCACAACTCTACATGTATATGTATATATTTTAATATTCTATTTCACGTACTTTGGAAATATAATTTTTTTTATTTTAGAGATGCTTTGCAACAGATCAAATGAAAGGCTATTAGATAATATGGAAGGTTACGTAAACATATGAAAAAATATTCAATGACTGAAAACAAGAACATTATATATCGTGTGGAGCAGCATCAGCAAAAAGTACCAAAGTATCTAATGATGATCACAATAACAAAACATATATAATTATTAATATCATTATTATTATTATTATTATTTTTATTATTATGATTATTATTATTATTATTATTACTATTATTATCACAATAAGAATAACAATAACAATAATGACTTTAACGTTACTGTTCCAGGCCTGCGGAAATTATGTGGTACTTGAATCAAGTCTGTTATTTAATTATTTTATTTATTGGGAATTTATTACCGTTTTACTGGAATGCAATTTATTTCATTCTGATAGACGAACGAGTCCAACAAAACTAGATTTTCGCAAAACTTGATATTAAATAATTTATTATATATTTATATTTATTATTATTGCAATTTATTTTTATTTTCTTACCAACTGTTTTGACTTGACTTAATAGGCGAATGATTTGGTATTCTTCTAACGAGAAACTATTGTAACAAAACAGGTTGCGCAACTTCTCAACAGAACAAAATAAACATATACGCTGTTAAATCCCAAAAATATAATCTCTGATATTAAGATTAATAATAATAGTACACATTTAGAATATCTTCATTTTGATCAAGTTATGTTACACTGCAGAATTCATCGCCGTCGTCGCAATGATTTAATGAGGGATGAGCTACTGACGTCCATCGTGATTGAGGGGGGACGGAAACCGGAGCTCACAGAGTCAGGCTACGCACGTCAGCAACAAAGCAGTCTCTACTACCCCTCGGATATCACTCAAACTCACTACGACATCTACAAGAAGGTTTGTGAATATACGATCAACTGAAATGCATAAGGGTCGGAGCATTTGATTTCGTAGGCGAAGGGAGTAGGGGAAGGTCTATTGTTCAAGTCCTCCTGCAAATATTTGGGATAATCGGGTGTTTTGATACAGAGTAATAGATGTTTGAATTTCTTCGCTACAATCTTTTCGCGCATTCCGTTTGCCCCAACGTGAGAAAACAACATGACCGCCGCATACATTTTTCTCGAAACCCGGCTCATGTTTGTCATGCCAGATATCTCGGCTACGAAAATGTTGCCAAGTTGTGTAGTTTTGTAACTTGTACAGCCTTCTCCAAACCTTTTAGTTACCATGATTAAAACTTATTATCTTTATAAAGAGTTAACCTCAGAAACTAAATCAAAGGGTTAAAGGTGGTTTTGTTGACAGTACAAGATCTTTCTTACTTTTACTGGTAATTGGCTTTCAGTCAGTCATCAGTTAATTTATTTCTTAATATCATGAGTGACAAATGACTGCCTAATTTTACCTGGTAACTTTACCGTCGATTTAATTGTAATTGCATATGTCAAATTACACTGTTGCTTAATGTTAATACAAATGGCGACATACCTGATTGTTCATGTACATGCAAAATGTCGTCCATTGCTGATTTTCGTTTTGAAATAGTATTGGTTTAAAAATTGAATATATTGTAATTATAGCATTTTGCATTTTTGCATGTTCAGTTTTAAAGCCTTACCGGCAAAGTAGAGAACGCGCGTGTGATTTAACTTACAAAATACTTCAAACCTAATTTGTCACTCACATTATTACAATATAACTAAATGGTGACTCGTGACATTAGAGATTAAATTCACTTGTGTTTTGTCCAAATCATGTTTAATGCTCGGAAAGTTAGTTAACTTAGTATTTTCACAAACCATGCTTAAAATTAATCTCTAATGTCACTCCTCGCCATTCAATTTCCTATACTAATTAATCAATTAATTCATTACTTTTGTCGGGGTAACAGTTATACCAAATAAATTCGCTATAGTGACTGTAAAGAAATAGAAAACACTGTTTAACAAGACAATATTTGAAATAATTTGTTTAAGCCATGCATTTTGCTGCTAAATTGCATCAATTGTAAATGACGTTAAGCTAAATAGCGTCACAAATTCCATGTCCGAATTAAGCTATAGCAATTGTAACATTTACACGCCATTACATTTCTAAAAAGCAACAACATTTTATATGAACGTGTTGTGGGGAAGTTGGGGGTTGGGGCTTAAATAATCTGACAATTCCCAATATTATTATATGCACAGGAGATGGCGCGTAACAGACAACGTGCCAAAAATATTGCTGCTATTCGTGCACGCGACGAGCCACGAGGGATCATCCCCGAAGCTATCTCCTTTGCACGGGAAGTAATCATGAAAAAAATTGGCAACATAAAGGGAAAGCGTGCTCGCGCTGAAAGGATCAAAGTCATCCGGTCATCTGGAGGGCGCGGATCTCTTCAAGAAGATCTTTCTTTCGCGAAGCAGGTGATAATGGAAAGTCAACAGGAAAAAAAGAAGAAACGTGCGCGTGCGGAAAGACTTAAAGTCATTGGCTCCAATTCGAGTGCATCAATGCTTGATAGCATCTCATTTGCTCACGATGTTATCATGAATGAGGATAAAATGCAAAATCGACTGAGAGATGAAAAAGTCAAAGTTGTCCGAAACCACTCGCGTGCAAACATAGAGTCTCTCAAAGAACAACTTAGCTTTGCAAGGTCTACGATCGTCAAAAGAGACGAAGAGAAGAAACAAGAGCGCAAACGGCAGGAAAAATTGAAGGTTCTCCATTCTGCCTCCGGTAAAATGAGTCTCCTTTTGAAGGACGAACTTGATTTTGCCCGAACTGTGATTGTGCCAACAGAAAAACAAAAGAAACAAGACAAGACTCGATCAGAGAAGCTGAAAGTTGTCCACTCAGCTGCGCGAAGAGAATCATTTGCCGACCAGATCCAATTGGCTCAATCTACCATCGTTCCGAGTACCCAAGTAAAGAAGAAAGACAGAAAGGCACATGAGAAGCGATCGGTATGTCGACACTGTCTGGGTATTTAGTGCAGTAGCGCTGAAACTGCAGAGATTTGTATGGAATTTAGAACTCAAGATATGTGTTGTTACAGTTCGTCTTTCAATGCAAGTTTTTTACATTTCAATTTACATTTTCATTTTTCCTATCCGATGAAATTGATTGGAGTTATAGCGGATCAAATTTGATACATTTCCCATACATTTGCTGTAATTGTTCTAATAGTTGCCCCATTTTCATGATGGTGAAAGATACCCTGAAAGGTCTCTGCTTCTGAATTAATGAGACAAAATATGGCTGGGTTCTGTCATTTTGAGTAAAAAAACAACCAGAAACTAACAAATATTTGCATTAAAGAAATATTGTACATTCGTCGGCATTATAAAGGCAATTTATTTTTCGCAAAAAATTATGAATTTGTGCGAGTTATGACACGGAGTTGTACCCTGACTCCACAGGAGTATATACGTCGTTTCATCCGGGATACACAGCCAGGGGTCTATAACAGGGTTAAGCTATGTCTTTAGCCTCTTTCACTCCGCGTGAGAAACGATATGACACGTTTACACGTGCTCAGTATGTGTGTATGTTTATCAAAACGATAATACGTCCCTATTCCCAGCAAACAAAGCGCATCCACTAGAGTGCACATCGGAATCTATAGATAGCTCGTTTATGATTTGGCATTTAGGAACAAAGAACATAAATGGATTAATGAGACTGTTCTAACTTCTAACTTCCTGTGATTCAGGTGGTGCGCCGAGGGTCTTCCCGCCGTGGATCGTTCCAGGAAGACATTAAGTTTTCCAGCTCGGTGATTGTGCCAACAGAAAAACAGAAGAAGCAAGACAAGACTCGATCCGAGAAGCTGAAAGTTGTCCACTCAGCTGCACGAAGGAAATCATTTGCCGACCAGATCCAAGTGGCTCAATCTACCATCGTTCCGAGTGCAGAAGAAAAGAAGAAAGACAGAAAAGCAAACGAGAAGCGAGCGGTATGTCGACACTGTCTGAGTGTCCAATGCAGTAGCGCTAATATAGAGGAGTTGATATACCTTAGGTATTGAGTACAAGGAAACTGATTTCATGAACAGTTGGAATGTTTTATCAATATGTTTTCTATCGAGAAAAACAAATAAAATGATTTGAAATATTAGTTGCCTTTTGATTAACTAAATATGACTCAGTGCCCCTTACCAGGAACTCGAAGTGACGTACTAGATAAAATTACGAGAGTAAATGTTTTCCTTACCAGGTTCTAACACGGAGGTAAAATACTGGATACTAGATAAGTTAATACTTACCGCTAGATCTGAACACAGTATTTCACTAATTGAATCTTTCAGTATTAGGCTGCACAACGTTTGTGCGTAACGCACTGTAACAGACCTTTTTACCGAGTATCTTCAGCAATGTTTAAAATGGGGCAAATCATTTTCATGGGGCAATTTATCAACTTTGATCATTTACATCCTCTTCGCTAATAATCGGACAAAAAATGGAAACTTTCGCTAAACAGCGACTGGCAGTGACATCGTTGTGACAAATATATCGCTGTTTTATATCAATGATCGAACTTTATAAGGAATTCATGTTGGCTCAATTCACTTATAATCGTGGCTTATTAAAATGCACAGATTAATACAAAATTTAGAATTAAAGATAACTGTGCGTGCAGTTCGTTTTTCAACGCGATTGTTTTACATATCAATCTCAGACTAATGGCAACATTTTCCTTTTTCTATCCAAATGAATTCATTGTAATTATAGAGGATCAAAATTAATACATTTCCCAGACATTTGCTGTAATTGTTCTCATAGTTTTCCCAGTTTCAAGATGGTGGAAGATACCCCGATGAAGTCAATTCTTAATAATATTAATTTAATATAATGATAATATTTAAAAACGTGTATAGCGTTGTTTACAGGTAGCTGATCAACAGCGCTTTACGTTAAATACTAAAATTCATCTGCATTAATAACATAAGATATGCTTGGGTTTTGTCATTTTAAGCAAAGATAAGACAGAAACTAACAAGCATTTTCATTAAAGATATAATGTACATTCACAGGTATTATAAATGATTGTTCTAATGAGACTATCCTAACTTGCTGTGATTCAGGTTGTGCGCCGAGGGTCTTCCCGCAGAGGATCGTTCCAGGAAGGCATTAAGTTTTCCCGGTCGGTGATTGCGCCAAACAAGGGACAAAAGAAGAAAGATAATAAAGCTGCCACAACCCGCGCTAAAGTGCGCAATGCCACAAGGTAATGGAAATTGTGATTCTTAACACACGAAAGTATACCCCCCCCCCCTTCTCCCCCCCGTTGCCACACGCATTTTAACAAAACAAAGCGAGTATTATATAACGGATTATTTTTATATTTAATAATAATTGAAATTAGGAACCCAATAATTGATCAAGACGACGCATATATTTGACTGGCGTACACTTTCGCCCCATCCCCACCCCTCTCAAGTGCGCATAATAAAAAAAATCAATTAATAATGAAGGGATCTATTTTTAGACGCAGCAGCTCTATGGCTGAAGATATAGCCACAGCACAGACAATCATCGGAAAAGTGGAATCCAAAATTTCTGCGTATAGCAGTGCCTTGCGCACCCTTAACTGAGCAAGTCCACCATTCAATGTAAGACATTTGATTGTTACAACTCCGTCTCCTTCTCCTTCTCCCTCTCCCTCTAAATGTCCCTCTCGCTCTCGCTCTCGCTCTCGCTCTTGCTCTCGCTCTCCCTCTCGCTCTCCCTCTCGCTCTCGCTCTCGCTCTCCCTCTCCATCTCCCTCTCGCTCTCCCTCTCCCTCTCCATCTTGCTCTCGCTCTCGCTCTCGCTCTCTCTCTCCCTCTCCCTCTCGCTCTCCCTCTCCCTCTCCATCTCCCTCTCCATTTCCCTCTCGCTCTCCCTCTCCCTCTCGCTCTCTCTCTCCCTCTCGCTCTCCCTCTCCATCTCCATCTCCCTCTCGCTCTCGCTCTCTCTCTCTCTCTCCCTTTCCCTCTCGCTCTCCCTCTCCCTCTCCATCTCCCTCTCCATTTCCCTCTCCCTCTCCCTCTCCCTCTCCCTCTCGCTCTCCCTCTCGCTCTCGCTCTCCCTCTCCCTCTCCCTCTCGCTCTCGCTCTCTCTCTCCCTCTCCCTCTCGCTCTCCCTCTCTCTCTCCCTCTCCATTTCCCTCTCCCTCTCCCTCTCCATCTCCCTCTCCATTTCCCTCTCCCTCTCCCTCTTCCTCTCCCTCTCCCTCTCCCTCTCTCTCTCCCTCTCCCTCTCGCTCTCCCTCTCGCTCTCACTCTCGCTCTCGCTCTCGCTCTCTCTCTCCCTCTCGCTCTCCCTCTCCCTCTCTTTCTCCATCTCCCTCTCCATTTCCCTCTCCCTCTCCCTCTCCCTCTCCCTCCCCCTCTCCCTCTCTCTCCCTCTCTCTCCCTCTCTCTCTCTCTCTCTCTCTCTCT
>JANUFV010176974.1:0-12867 GCA_024757865.1 Epizoanthus scotinus | reverse complement strand
TTAACAGTCATTGGTGTATTATCCAAATATGCGTGGGTGAGACCTTTAAAAAACAAGTCTGGAAGCAGTTTAGTTGAAGCATTTCAAAGTATTTTTAATGAAGGAAGAAAACCTATTCGATTACAAACGGATGCTGGTAAAGAGTTTCTCAATAAAAAGTTCTTGTCGTTATTAAAAGTGAATGATGTCCACCATTTTGTGACTTACAATCTCACTAAAGCGCAGATTGCCGAGCGCTTCAATCGTACTTTGAAAGAAAAAATGTGGAGATACTTTCAACATAATGGTACTCGTAAGTACTTGAACGTGTTGCCTGATTTGGTTGCATCTTACAACAATTCGGTGCATCGAAGCATAAAAATGAAACCGGTGGATGTTACGATTGACACTGCCCAACAAGCATGGAACAATTTATATGAAGAAAAGAGACCTTCGACTCTTCCCACATTTTCTGTCGGAGATACAGTGCGTATTTCTAGACACAAGGGGACATTTGCAAAAGGCTACGAAAATAATTGGACTGAAGAAGTTTTTACAGTAGCACGTATTATTCCTAGAAAACCTCCAGTGTATACTGTAAAAGAAGAAGATGGTACTGTTATTAGAGGAACATTCTATGCGGAAGAGTTGCAAAAAGTTACTACAACCCCTGACGAAACATTTCGTGTAGAACGTGTAGTGAAATCACGTGGTAAAGGAAGGAATAAGCAAATATTTGTAAAATGGCAAGGATGGCCCGAAAAGTATAACTCGTGGATTTCTCATTCAGCTCTTCAATCGCCGTGATTCCTTTCGACAAGATGGATCTAAAAAATTAAGAAAGTAATTTCTATTTAGATTGCCCTAGCAATACTCCTTTACCTGATGGAATGAAACCAAACACACCTGCAGATTTTCAAGTTCCACTTGAAAAGCATAGAGACCTGAAAGGAGAATGGGAAGTAGGTTTGATAGAAGTTCAAATTCCTATCAATAGAGATTCCCCCATGCATAACATTGCTATTGGGATAAAACGAGATCCACGCTATATACACATGGTTTGGATTCATACTCGAATACCTGCAGATGTTACTACTATGCAATATGTTATTACATCTGGAGACGATTGGTACCTTTTTGACCTGACGGAAGCTCGCGTTGATAACGCTAAATATCCCCTGAACACTGGACAAGATGTACTAGAAGCCATGTTTGACACACTCGTCTTCAATGGAAAAAAAGTGTTTGGTTACAACAAAGCTACAAAACAGATTGACTTCCTAGAGCAAGGTGTGAATGTATTTATACATTCAGATTTGGCAGAACTTTTAGGGTTTCCTGTAACTCGGAGGCATCTGTCAAATTTGTGGACACGTTCCTCAGAACCGGAGTGGTATCAATTTTTAAATGTTGATTATCCTCCATACACCACATCAAAGCCAAAGTACGTTATCCCTCCGCAAGTACTCAATAAACCAATCAATTTGCACTTGACCAATTCTTGTCCCCAAGGAAAACCATGGGCTGGTAAAATCACAGGTCTTCTGGGATTTGGCACTGAGGATTCTACGAAAGTTCGATACCGTTTTTGGAAAGATGTTGCTACTCGAAAGGTACGAACTGCTAAGGACAACTCGCCGTATACTGGAGGCTGAAAAACTTGGGATTACATCGTACCACCCGATGCAGTAAAAACTGGCGGTTGGCAATTTCCTGATGATAATCCAGATATTGATCCAAAATTTGCAGGAACTGGAAGTCCCCAGTTACTCATGGCATACAATCCTACTGAAATTGATTTATTGCGTTGGTTGAAAACGAATGTGCGCGAATATGGAGACTACACAGTCGCTGAAGTGATTGACACAATCCGAATATTGTGCAATGGAGAACAATTGATTACCACACCTTCTAAAGATGCACGATATTCTACTCGCATAGGATACAGATGGTATGTTGATCCTTTCCCTTTCCCAGGCTACCAGTATAAAGAGATTTGGCAAACAATGCCTCGAAAAAATGGAGCTACAGTTCTTACAGCAAAATCAAATTGTCTTCAAATGACTGAAGGATATTTTGCTGGTATGACAGTTCCAGATGATCAACCAAAAACCTTGGGGCATGTATCCAATAAATTGGTCATTTCAAAAATCCTTGCAGACCAAATGGGGATCGAATATAACAGTTTTGAAGAGTGGATTACCCTGAATGGAGGTAACTTGGTAACAGGATGGGGAAATGATAATGGATCTTTACAACCTAACTTCGACATGGTTCACACATTGGAATTGAAAGATGTAGCTCAATTCCTTCCTCACGGTGCAGAGGTGGAAGACTTTGTGATCATCCCTAAGGAAACAGTTCCCCTGACAGCTAACGCTTCACCATCTGCTCTTGTTCCCAAGTCGGGATCCGCCAGTACTACAAAAAAAGTGGATTTGTTTACTCATTTCTCCTTTGAATCAAAGCACGTGTCCGATTTTTCTAATTTGTACATAAATTGCGACTTGGTAGCTCCCCACACAGTTGGAAATGTTGAAGCTAACAATCTACGCATTATTAGAGTTTCACAAGATCAAATTGCTATAAATCGAGAGTTTACAACTGTCAGGTATTACCCTTTGAAAGTGAATCAGTTTAACAAAATTCACATAACCATCACCACGGATACAGGAATTATTGCACCCTTCAAACAGACCTTCTCTACAGTGTCTCTGGATTTTAGAAAAGTGACGTGAGCAACAGAAAGTCGTCATAACTCTTTGACCATGAGCATAACAGTGTTTAAAGGAACTCCTCTTCATTCCCAAATGGGAAATGGAATTGGAGGGTTGCTTTTACTAGTATTAAGAGGAATTACACCACTTGCAAGAAAAAGTGTTTTACCTATTGCAAAACGTATAGGATCAAAATTTGTAAAACGAAGTGTTTTACCTTCAGTATTAAGTGCTGGAACTGGAATGATTGTAGACACTATGCAGGGAAAAGGAGTAAAAAATGCTTTAAGAAAAAGGACTGTGGGAGCAATGAACGACATGCAAGATTATGCAGAAACGGAAGCTACGCGTACAGTAAAAGGAGCAAAAAAAAGCATAAAAAAGAAAGCATCTACTGTACTAGATTCAGTTGTTCCGGACAGCGATACGTACATCAACAAACTTAAAAGAGCTAGAGCTAGAGCTAAAGCTCCACCACGAAAGAAAAGGAAAACAGCTCCTAAAACGAAAACTTCGAGAAAAAAGAAACCTAAGAAGAAACAACGAAAATTGGACGAATTTGATTTTCTAGACTAAATCGTCATCATGCCGAAACGTCGTAATATGATGCCTAACGATGTTAATAAGAAGAAGATAAAAGGTGCACCTGTGCAAAGCAACACATATGATGTGTTTGAAGAGGCACCTGTAGATGTTTCTACAGAGAGGACCTTCAATACCACTCACAATCCTGTGCAGACTGGTCAAAATCATATTCTCTTTGAGATTGAGCCCAACTCATCTTTTCCCCTGTTGGACAGTGTACTGTTACTATTCTATGTCAAGTCAGTTACTAGTGCAACTCCCGCAGCTGCACTGGCCGACGGTGGAGGATATCCCATCAACAATTTTGTTCATTCCATGATCAAGCAGTTGAAAGTGAAAATCAACGACACACTGGTGACCGAGGAAAATGAACACTATGCTTTAAATGCCTACCTGCAAACATTGCTTAGCTATGATAAATCATCCAAGGATTCATACCTTAAAATGTGTGTTCGGGCAAAAGATACAGCAGGAGAAATGGAAGCTATCGCTGCAGACGCAAATCTAGGATTGGCGGCCCGAAATGTTCTCTATGGAGCAAATCCTACGCGTGTCATTGGCATTCCTCTTTCAGATATCTTCAAGACTTCAAAAGTACTTCCTCCAAATACAAAAATTCAAATCAGCATTACACTCAATAGCAATGAGTTTCTTTACATGGCAACTGATGCTGATGCTGCACATAGACCAAAATTACAGGTTTTGTCCTCCGAATTGCGTATGCAATACAAAGTACCCACTCCGGATGTACAAGCCAAGATACTCTCTACACATCGCACACGTCAAATGTCGTACCCTTTGACGACTGTAAAATTGAAAGATTTCAACATGGTTACAGGACTCAGACGTTTTCACATCGACAATATTTTCAGAGGGCCTATACCCACTGAATTACAAATTGTCATGAGAGATCATGATTCTACAGTTGGTGCTTACGACAAAAATCCTTACAACTTGAAAACCTTCGACTTATCTTCACTGCGTGTTCAGTTAGATGGTCAAGACCTCTCACCCTTCACAGTAGATTTAACAGGAGCTAAAAAACAACAAGGTTACCAAAATATCTTTGATGCTACAGGAACACCACCCCTACGAGGAGCAGGAATCGATCTTGAAGAAGCAGATTTCTACAGTGGATATGCCGTTTACCGTGTAAACTGTTCTCGATCCGACATGGGATTGAATGGATGGGAAGACCTAAAAAGAGAAGGAAATCTGAGCTTGACCCTAGCGTTTCTGAATCCCCTGCCAAATTTGGTTACTCTAACCATCAGAGGGATGTTCCCAAATACCATGCGTATTGACGATGAGGGAAATGTCACTTTTGACATGAACAACAACTAAAACCAGTGTACCCTGCACAATGAGGTCAAGAGTCTACACGTGGACAAAAAAACATTGACATTTTTTTGAATTATTGTAGAATAGTAGAAGTACTAATAAATGATGTATAATCACAATGTTTGCAGTCTCTTCATCATGTTGACTACTGAAGACATCCTCAAACGTGCTGAACATAATCGGGTCTTAAACAGGCAATTTGCAGGAGTTTTTCCTTCCGATAAATTACCTCTTGCAAAAATTCCAATATCACAAAGACCCTTAGGATTTATAGCCAATACCGATGACAGTCATCATGGAGGAACTCATTGGGTAGCATTCCATTTACCGAAAGAGCAACCCTCTGTCGTGGAATTCTTTGACAGCTTTGGTATGCCTCTATCATTCTACGACAGCAATTTCACGGATGCCTTCTCTCGTTTCATAAAAGCACAAGGAAATATTTTGCATACCAATTCTCACACCTTTCAAAGTTTATTTTCAGCAGTTTGTGGAGATTATGCTTTATTCTATGTCTACAAGCGAGCTGAAGGCATCTCTATGAATTCCATAGAAAAACTATTTTCCGGCAGTACCCTGCTGAACGATCGCATGGTGGCTAATTTTGTGAAGAAAAACTTACCACCCGATAATAGACGAAGAACAGTTTCACATTCTCAAAAAGCTATATCACGGCGTAAAGTACACGACAAATTTATTTTGCGATAAAAGATCGACCATGGCAGATCTGACTTTCAAAACTCCATTCAATGCAATTTTGTCTGGACCCACACAATCTGGAAAAACGCATTTTATTATACGACTAATAAAGCATCTCAACGAAATGACCGATAGAGAAATCAAAAAAATTGCATACTGTTTTGGAAGCGAATGGCAGAAACCCTTCACTATGTTGAAAGAAAAGTACAATGTCGTATTCATCAAAGGCTTGCCAAAAATACCCATTTCCACTCTGTTCCAAGAAAAAGATCGACCTGGATTAATCATATTGGATGATTTGATGGATGATGCTCGAGACAACAAAGACGTGGTACAACTATTTACCAAAGGAACTCATCATTCTGATGTCTCTTGCATATTTATTGCACAAAACCCTTTCCCTGGAGGAAAATATGGTCGTACAATGTCCATTAATAGTCATTACAATATAATGACAAAAAATCCAAGAGATACAGTTGGTGTGCGCAATTTACTTGGACAAATCTTTCCGGGTAAATTAAAAGGAGCAATGTGGGCCTACGAACAAGCAGTAAAGGATCCGTATTCTTATTTATTGGTTGATCATCACCAGAGAACGCCAGATGCATGTAGACTACGGGCACGAATACTACCTGACGAAAAACCTCAACACTGCTACGTTTTAGACGGAACAGATATAAGCGAAGAACTTAAACCAAAACATGAAGGAAAAAGGAAGAACCCTATTACCTACGAGGAGGTCGACTCGAATAGCCATAAAAGAAGCTGTAAAAGAATGTACAAGAAGATATAAAATGTACTCATTTCGGACTTTAAGGAACAATGGAACAACATATAGAAAATATTTTGGTCCTCTAGACAAGCATGGTTTTCCCGTGTATCACGAGGGATTGGAAGAGTGGTACAATAGGCAATATAAAACACACAAATGGTTTGCACCTTCTTTTCCTCAAGAATATGTAAGATGTTATGGTATGAAATCATACCGTGACCCTATAACAGGACGACGACGACGGCGGAATTACTCTATCCTACGTGCTATTTGTTGTGGTGCTTTTGGAATGACTACTAAAGAAATTGTTAGAGACTTGAAACTAAATAACCCACATCTTGACCATCACTTGCCAACGAGTGCTAGCAGGTGGGACCCCTGGGAGCTTACAATGAGAACCTTTCCTGAGGAATTTCATTCGGCAACAATCACGTATCCTGTTCGATTTGCAAGTACAAGAAAGGCTGCAAAAAAGAATTTCACCAGTTAACTGTGTTCATGGCTACTGGCGGCATCCCTAGTTTTTTTGGTGAGGATACTGATGACATATTAAATACTTATATGCAGCAAAATGATTTAGCGGGTGCTTCGAATTCATTGATTGGACCTGATCCTAGAACACCATTACCAAGACATCGCACAACTACTACTACTCCATCATTATTATCTACTTTTCGGGATTACAATTCACGTAATCCAAGAGCACCTGCAGTAAGTCGTCCTGCTACTACTACTACTACCTCAACTCGGCCTACCACTAGTACCCTAACTCGTCCTACCACT
This sequence comes from Epizoanthus scotinus, assembly GCA_024757865.1. Taxonomy (NCBI): domain Eukaryota; kingdom Metazoa; phylum Cnidaria; class Anthozoa; order Zoantharia; family Epizoanthidae; genus Epizoanthus; species Epizoanthus scotinus. The sequence goes on along the minus strand of JANUFV010176974.1, from coordinate 5,991 downwards.
ACTCCTACCACTAGTACCCGAACTCATCCTGCAACTACTACCTCGACTCGTCCTACCGCTATCCCTCCTACAACAACAACAACAGCAGCATCTGGTGCTAGTGGATACACACCCCTTCGAAGAAGTAGATCCCGACAAAGACGAGGAAGAAGAAGAAGAGGAGGAAGTGGAGGAAGTTCGGCAAGTAGATCTCGAAGTCGTAGTCCTCTTCGGGGGCCTCCTCACGGTGGGGGTGGTGGCGGCGGTGGTGGTGGTGGTGGCGGGGGGTTTGGCCGCGGCGATTGGGGTCCCCGAAATCCAGCAAGAGGACCAATAAAAAGAGTTACAGAATACAGAACTGTAGTATTGAGCTATGTCAACGGTCCCTCAACTGTATTGAGAGAAAATAGAAGAAATCAACCATGAAAAAACAAAGGCAGCAAAAAATAAAGCAAGAAATGAAAAGGAGAATAAGAAAAAGAAGAAGAAGAACGACAAAGAAAACATGTGGGGAAGAATACCTACAAAACATTTTCCCTAATCAAAGAGGTAGAGGTATGAGTGAAGGGTTTGATTTAAAAAACATTCGTCCCTTCGAATACGGGATAGACAACCCTGAACATCCGTGGTCACCGTGGGCTCAAAATATGAGACTTGCTTCTATATAGGAATGTGTGTTTTTTAAAAGTGAACCATTTCCTGCATCCTCGTGAACATGGAAGAACAAGTTGTGATTCTAGACAGTAATTATGCTATTGCCGGAGGTACAGGAGAGCAATTTACTACCGAATTAGCTGAACCTTTAAATCTTCCTGGTCGGTGGGAAGTAGGAGTAGCTGAACTAAGGTACACAAAAGGAATTGCAAGATCACATGAACAACAAAGAGAGAACTGGAAAGTTAAACTGTATTCTCCACATATTGTACAAAATTCTGGATATCGAGTGGACTCCTACAATTACGAAACCTCCCTTAGTGAGAGAGAACTGAAAGAAGATCCCACGGCAACAGTTGCTGATTTTGTGGAGCTTATTAAAAAAGCATTAACAAGAATGAAAGGACAGTTCATCTCACTGGACTCTATTATTACATTTTCAAATAACAATCAGCGACTGCAAGAAGTCAGGGTAAAGAAACCGTACAAAGTGGCCCTCTCCACAGAACTGATGGACTGTTTAAACCTTGCCAAAGGTTCTAAAATATCTCCGCACTGGATAACTACTAACAATGCTACGAGACCTCTGCTGGCACAAAAGGTTGCAGGATATCCTCTAGAGAAAGCTGTCAGTGGTGTTCATCTTTCTGGAGATTTTGTAAAAGAAGTCTTTGTAGGAAATACAAAGATACCTCTGCTGTCCAGAACAGGACCATCTATACTGAAATGCGGACAAAAAGTAAAACACAAATGGGATAGTGTTTGCTACAAACCTGTATCAAAGAACTGGCTGAGGAAAATGAGTGTAAGCTTAAAAGGAAGTCAAGGACAACCCCAAATAGCTCTACCCGGAGGAAACACGACAGTTACGCTGAGATCGAGACCCTGCCGAGGAAATCCATATATTTGAATTGTCATCACAAAAAGTGCCACTTTAATTCAAACCATGGATGGATCTATACCTTATGTGTTAAGAGAAGCTAAATTCCTAAATAGACTGAATCGCAAGTCTTATCCTCAAACACACCAATCACTCGTTAGAAGAGCAACGCCAAAACAGCTCACAGCTCTTAAAGAAATTGTAGACAACGTAATCTCGCCGCAAGGACAATCTTTGGTGCCTAAAAAACTTCTTGTTGCAATCAAGCGAAGAAATAAGGTCCAGCATTTTAGAAAATTCTTGAGTGCTTCGACTACTGTGAAACAGAAAAAAAGACTATTTAATCAACATGGAAATGGAATCTTTGGAGCAGTAAAACACGTGTTACCAGGGCTTCTGAAAGAACTTAGTAGCTATGGCTCGCCGCATGGTATTAATTCCAGATGATAAAAATGCTCTTCTCTACGAACAACATTTAAGTATTACACCACAATTGCGAGCCCTAGCAAAGTTGGATGGTCTTGAAGAACACATACTAAACAACAAGAAAATATCGAAAGGAACTCGCTCTCTATTATTACGTCAAGTATTAATAAAAAAAGAAGAGCAAAAGACCAATACGAAGACGTAGAAAAAAAAGTTGTGTACACCCAACCGAAACCACCTCCCAGAATTCGAATGAAATCAATTCCACAACAATCGTTTTTGACACCTAGCAAAGATGTTACTGAAACACCTCGACAAAAAGTAGAAAGATTTTTAACAGAAAGACAGATAAAAAAAATCGCCAAAATCGTTATCGGCAACGCCTCTATCTTCCTCACCTATAAGGACTCGAAGCGGAAGAATGTTAAGAGATTGGAAAACATATACAAAAGATAAATAAACAGGTATGTAAAAATAATTTCATTCATTCATTTTTCATAATGGGACAAAGACGTATTAGGAGGCGTCGCCAAAAAAGACGTAGATCTCAAAGGGGAGGGACAATTGAAGATGCAATATTTGCAGGAGCAACTGGACTTCCCAGGATATTAAGAAATGGAAAAGCTATACTTGGAGATATAAAATATTTGACAGGACAATACAAGCAAAAAAGACAAAACTAGCAGCAATACCTAACCCCTGGAAAGCATTTAAAGCAGGAATAAGTGGTCGTGGAATACACTTACCCTCGGCAGCCTCTATCAAGACGAGGATGCAGAACAGAATAAAGTTTAGATAAAAAAGGTTTTTTAATCTCTTTTTTTCATTTACTCATTAAACATGATGGGAAGAAGAACAAGAAGAAGAAAAAGAAAAAACCAAAAGGGAAAAGGTGTTTTAAAAATGATTTCAAATATTCAAAAAAATAAAAGAGCATACAAAGCTCAAGGTGCTTTAAAAACGATTTCCAATATTCTAGATCAACGTTATCAAAAAAATAAAAGAGAATACTTGGCTCCTAGAGGTTTTTATAAAAAAAAAATTCTGCATACGTTATCTACTCTGGATACGAAAGAAGGAAAACGTAACCTAGCTAGAGCTACTACAAAAGTTCTAGGAGGACTTATAGGAGGACTTACAGTTGCTTCTGTTTCTCCAACTATGGCAACCTTCGGGTTGGCTGCATTAAAATGTATGTATTAAAATGGTTTATAGAGGGAGATCTATTCATTCGCACTGTAGCAATGGCTAAACAAAGACGTACTCGTTTCCGCAGGATGAAAAGAAGACAACGTCGAAGAAATCAGAAAGGAAAAGGAATTCCAACTGTACTCTTGAAACTAGCCACAGGAATTTTAGGAGCCGTCTTATAACGAGGTAAACTGAAACTCTCTTCACTTCACCCAACATGCCTGGACGTAGAAGAACTCGTAAGCGCGGACGTGGCCGAAAAAGGATAGGCAGACGCCAACGTGGGGGTGGGATACTCTCTAAAATTGCTTTAGGGCTTGCTGCTCCACTCGCGTTAAAAGTGGGGAAGGTTATCGGAGGGGTTGCACTTAAAAAAATAAAGTAAGCGATGATTTAAAATGTGTGTGGGGGTGAGCATGAGTATTTTTTTATGTTTCGTAAAAGTAAAATATTCTCTCTCTCTCTCACAGAAAGACAAAACTATATCGCAACTCCAAATCTCAGCGTGGAGGAGGTTTATCCTTTTATGATAGAGTAAACGCCACAAGCGGAAGACCTTTATCCTGGACTGATCAAGTAAAATACGCAAAATACGATATTTGATTAGGTAAGAGTAAACTTATCAGTGGTAGACGTGACAAAACCAAACCAAGACGTGACAAAACCAAACTAACAACAGCAACAACAACATACAACCAAACACCTACATAGGTGACGCACAAAGATAATGTAAGCAGATCAGATGAAAGCAAGAGATCAAAGTCAGCATAATTGTCATCACTCAAGAGAACATCATCATCAAGAGAACGTCATCATCAAGATACAAAAGCAAGAGAGATACAAGATAGGTAGTCAGTGATGTAGAATAGGTAGTCAGCATCGTCCTCATATAGTTGCGGACCTCAGTAGTATCTGTTGCTGCACCTTAATTGCATCCTCATCAGCTACAAGCTACAGGAACTTAAATAATAATCATTGTCCTCATCAATAAGGGAGATACAGTTAAAGCTACAGAAGCCAACACAAACTGCAAGACAACAACACTAAATAGCAACACCGACACATCACAACAGGACATAGATGCCAAGAGGGTACCAACTACACACATTTTGTCACGTCCACCACTAATATCTGTGCTCTTACAGGTTACAAGTACAGAAAAGAAAGGAAGGAAGAAGTTTACAATGAAAACAGGATACTCGTCAGGATTGCCTACTGTAAACCAATTTATCCTCTCAAACAGGATTTTGTCATGGGCGATTGTTGTAAAGTCCGAGTTGAATGAATAAAAATGTAAACAAATAAAATATATAATCAAACAATTTTATTGACATTTATTGTACACACTTCATGTTCCAGGAATCATGGTTTGATTCACAAAGATGGGTGGCACTCTTATTCCCAACGTAGAACATTTCGGTTTACAGGGTAGATCGTAGCTTTCCGGAGGTAATGGTAAAGTATCATCCCACACATAGATAGGAGGGGTATACTCGTACATTGGTTTGTATGGGACCATACTTCCACTTGGAGGAGGTTCATTATGCCATAATCTGTTCATAAATGTTCGTGTCCCTTGGTATTCATCGTAGAATATTTCCTCTCGAAAAACAAAAATTGGAGGATAACTTTCCAAGACGCTATGCCCTCTGTAGACTGGAGGTAGTGCATGCCAAGTAGGATCCCGTTCATCTTCAAAGTTGCAATCAGAACGATCCGAAGGTAGTATTGGACGTTCAACTCCATTTATGTCCCGATATGAATTGAGAAGATGAGGATTACAATAGCTGTTCCTGTATTGTGCTCTGAAGTCATCCATACTCGTTTCCAAGGCGTCTATTCGTTGCATTTCTTCCCAAGAATTCATAGCAGCAACAGTCGTAAATTACCCACTCGAACAAGCAAATCGACAGTTTAGGTAACAAATGCAGGAAAACGCTGATCAAGGTGTTGACCAAACAAACTTCCACCACCTTGTACAAATAATCTCGGATGTCTGCCAGTTCTTCTTTTATATCTAACCAAGCCGGGTGTCTTGTACGACCTCTGAAATGGTTTGCCAACATATGTTGGAACACGCTTCCTTTTATAATTCCCTTTCCTTTTGCGACGGCCTCTGTATGGTTTACGTCTAGATCCCATGACCAATCAACAATAAATGAGAATAATATAAATAGCTGTTTTTCTTTATACCTTTATCTTGAAATCCGCTGCTTTTACGGCAATAATCAAACTCTCTCGCGTTGCATTGTTTCCATACATTTTTTTCCATCTCAAAAGCATTCGAAATGCCTTACTGAAGGTAGTATCCCTTCTTTCTTCAATGTTATCTAAATCATCACTTTCGATTCCAAGATATATTCCGAGTATTTTCCAGTTTTTTTTCCCTTTCAATCTTCTAGAAACTAAATGAAGTTCAACTTCCGTCATCATGTTTTTTGCCCACGACTGTGAATTTTGTTTTGGAATATACTTTTTTCTTTCCTTAATAATTGCAATGTCCAACGCAGATAAATGCTTCTCCTCCGCAAACCACATATTGAACTAAGCAAAAAAAAAACAGGTCGAGGCAGAATATATATAATAACTCGCCTCAACCTCCCGCGCCACCAAAACCCCCACACCCTCCGTCTAGCCGATCGATTACTAAGCCCATATCAATGACCTTTGGTATGACTCAGGAATGGTAGTGTACCAGCACCTCTTACTACTGACAAACTACAAAGAATTCAGAATGTAGCGGCCCGAATGGTAGCAGGTGCACGTAGTTCTGATCATATAACACCCATACTCAAGAATTTACATTGGTTGCCTATAGAAGCAAGAGTTAGCTTTAAGATCCTCCTTATTACATACAAGAT
>JANUFV010176863.1:0-12870 GCA_024757865.1 Epizoanthus scotinus | reverse complement strand
GTTGATGTTATGCTGTTCACCGTGAGGGTGGTAGGTTTGAGCTGACGTTTCGAGCGTTAGCCCTTCGTCAGAGCAAGCATATTTGAATCAGCTAAATAATAATATTCATGGCGTTTTATACACTTTTGGAGTATAAACAGTGCTGAAACTACAATATGAAAACTGATGCCGGAAACCAGAAACTAAGAAACATGGAACGTCCTGAAGTTAAGAAAATGTTTGGAAACAGTGCTCGCATATCAAAACACATTTTTAGACAATAATAATTCCGGCTATCGTTTAGAGAATTTTATTAGCTTTCCAGTGATGTAAGGTTTATGAGTATCCGCTGCGTAACAACGGAGATATAGGTCAATAACTAAAAGCACCGCTCAACATGAACGGTAACCTTGATCTCCGCATCACATGCTGTCAGTGCTAAACCATGACATTGTAATGGCTTCAATTATTTTCTTCTTGACTCGTAAATACGCCCTAAATACGCCTACAAGTATAACCCTAACCGCGGCTCATAAACTTAGCTCTTGTCTTGTTTCGTTAGCACACAAATCCAATTTATTTTAAAACACTCTGGCTATTCAAAATGGAGAGGCACAAATATCTCAATTGTGGTCAAGTTTTCTTTGTACTAAATTAGAGTTGTCTATAGTAGTAACTTCACCGCGTTGTGCGGCTTATTCAATAGGCCTATTTTGAAAAACAATACTAGTCGGCTTGGAATAAAAAACGATGGAGTTTCGAGTCGAAAATTTGTGGATCTTGGTTTGTTTAATAATTAAAAAATACACAGAAATATGGAATATATTTAAAGTATTGTAGTTTTGCATTCGTTTCTGGAAATACAACTGGAGTATTGACTATTTCACTTTGTTAATTGGAGGTTTTGAATATTCAATTTGGCTGTCTGAGCGAACCATATAAATGCTATTGTATAAATTGTCTGCCTCAGCTACTAAAACCATTAGAAATTTATTTTAACATAATAAATCATCTTGACATTGTGCTTTGAATTCTTTATTAACACGAGGTCTTCAAGAGATTGCTATGACGTAGAAAGATTTACAACAAATATGTGATCCCTTCACAGCACGCTAATCGCCTAATTACAGCTTACTGTCTGAAAAGACACAAAGAAATGCATAGTTTATAAATGTTGATGCTGTGGGGTATTTCAGTGAAACTAAACTGTTCTTGGACCCCGACTTAACCGTCATCTCACATACATTTGAATTATAAACGCACTATTGCCTTAGTCTTCGATTAGTATAATTGGCACACAAATTTAAAAATACTAAACTCATACTTTACTGGGTTGTTTGAACAGCTAATACGTACTTTTTTAAATAGTATATACTGGAGCTTTGTAGTTGCAACGAACAGACGATTTACGTATAGATAATATCAGTAATAACTGAAAAGTAACAGTTCAACAAGAAAATATTCTAATAAACGCATCTGAAGATAGCTCTGGTGTAGGTCTGTGATGAAACAATAATATTTTGAAAATAAGAGACGACGTAGGGGGTGGGGGAAGGTATATTTTGATTCTCCAACCAAAGTAATAAAATACAATTACAACAAATTATGTTCCTTCAAGATCAGAATGAAGATCTTCTTATAATTCATTTTATAGTTATTCTGAGTAATAAAATCAGTGGACAATGGATATTTCTGGTACTTTCGAAAGCGTGGCAGCACTTTTGATGAGAAGGCAATATAGAGTGTAAGATATATCGTAACAAATTAGAGCTACGCCAGTAACAAGATGAAAGCCAGTGATATCCTTATTTAAATGAATTGTGTCTGGCGGTCACGCATTTAAATACATAACTTCAATATCTTGGCAGTACATTCAAACTGAGATAGCTAGTTTAGCAATAAATTGAGACGAGATAAAATTGATCTGATAAAATGCTAATTCACATCTGGTAGTGCATCGATTTTCAGAAGATGATGCTCACATTGACTTCTGATATCTCCTAGTTGTCGCCAAGAGAGCTTGAAATGAAGTTTTCTCGTGTTTCGTCAATTCAATCCGATGTTAGAATTCCACTATGAATTAATTTTAGCTTTGCGTACTTTTCCAATTCGACAGACACATTTTGTGTTGCAATACATAAACCATAATACTGACCCTGTGTATACTGACTGTGCGGACTCATGGCACTCAAGTATTTTGCAGATTCTCTGTCTAGATTTTATGAAATTATTTTTCTTTTTTCAAGTAAAAACAAGCGCCGCTTAGCAGCAGGGTAGTTAGAGCTCGTATAAGATATCTTCATTTTGGTGAAAGTGTTTTAATTTATTCAGAGCAGCGATCACATGAATACTGGTGTATTTACCGTGCACCAACCGAGGCGAAGAACCAACCAACAAAATATATTAAAAAGAGGAATGTTTAAAAGAAGTACAATGAAAAAATTAAGAATAGGAAGAACAACTAGAATTCAAACCCAAACTCTAAACGTTTTCCAACACAAATAAACCAAGTTCAGACTTTTTCACTATTTCGGTGTACCGACCGAGGCGGAGATCAACCATCAAAATATATTGAAAAAAAAAATGTTTAAGAGAAGAACACTGAAAAAATTAGGAATAAGAAGAATAATTAGAATATAAACCTAAAATATTTTAACCCAAATGCAACACAAATGAACCAAATTCACACTTTTTCACTATTTACATGCGAACGTAAGACAAGTAGTTACCATTGAATATATGCATATTAATTGTTATTCGTTTAATAAAACATAAAAAATAAAAAACCCTGTTAGGATACTAAGCTCTTAGAAGTTACTTTGCGTGTTCTTGTCATATTTGTACAGGTATATACATTGATATACTAATACTTGAAATGTGAAATATACTTTGAGAAAAATTTACTAAAAGATGAGAAAACCCGATTTCAATAAATACCCTGCATGAGACTTTAGTAATTTTCCATTTTATCACCTTTGTTGCAAAGAAAAAGCCGACAGTCATATTAAATACGAATTTCCCGGTGTTTTTGTATTTTAGGTGCATGTAACCAAGGTCAAAAAGCAAGGGAAGTATTTGAAAGATTTTGAATAGAACTTTATTGAAAAAGAATGCAATATAAAAAAGAAATGTGTCGAAAGGTAAATAAGACGTGATGTTTTTGTTTCTTGTTATATTACGATAGCTAACCTCTCCAAAGCTCGAAGACTTCAATTTGCTGAAATATAGAGACTGTGTTTAATATTTAGTTTAAACGCCAGGTTTTCCAATCAATTTTCAAAGTTTTGCTTATAGTTTTTAAAAACTTAATATCTTTTTATCACCCAGCTATGTACGTGGTTGGACATAAAACGAATGTCTTGCTGAGAGATGTCGAATTGTCGGGTAGATTCTCACAGCGCTCATTGTATGAAGATAGTTCGGTTATGAATAACTCGCAGTGGATGTTTATAAGCTCGTCAGCGTATTTCAGCTGCCTCGGGTAAAAATGGCTTCTTAATTTGTGTTTATACCTGATTCAAGTGCTAATAACTCTGAAATAATACATTTCGCTTTGTCATAATAAATATTGAAGTTCACTCGAGGGGAATTGTCATTCAATTGAGCACCAACACCGCGGCAACCCGCATAGCGCGGCACCGCGTGTGCCAGCAGGTTAGACGGCGGAGATAGCTTTTATTTAGGTGTTAACTTTATGATATTAACAATAATAATGATAATAATAATAATAACAATTTTAAATGTAAAAAAACTAAAATTCATATATGTTCAAATGCGGTGTTTTTAAAAGAAATTAGAATATGATAGATAAGTGCATAATAATAATAATAAAATCTAATTTAAAATCTAATGGCAAGGACAAGTGGAAAACTTGAATAGCTTTGCTAGAGTTTTGATGTAGTCTTCATATAGTTTTAGCTCCTTTAAATAATTAGTCTCCTTACTATTGTGTTGTCAAATTCTTTGTCTGTAACGTAGATTTTTTTAGTGGAATAGCTCAGTATGGTTCATTTAATTCCTTCTCCACTGCATCTATTCTATTCTCATACTTGTATCTTTTCCAATATTTTTTATTAATTTTAGTACTTACTTACATACGTTTGTTTAACTGTGCTCATCTGGTGGGTGGCTCCACCTAAAATGTTCTACAATTGGTATATGATTTAATGGTTTTCCTACTGATGATCAGTTACTGATTTGTGTTTTATTTTAGCAACATATATATAGATGTCTGTTCTAATGTAATATATATATATGCAGTGAAAACCAGATTATATTAAATTTAATTAAACTAAAACAATCCCCTTTTTAAAATTTAAAAAGCTACAAATGCCTCAAGTTACTTTGAAAGAGTTCGCAAAATCGAACTGGTTTTCTTCGTGTCTAAAATTCCCTCTACAAAATCGTTACCAGTGCCGTTACTCTCAACTAAGCTATAGAAGTTACTGTAGTAGAACTGCAGATTGCTTGGTTCTTGAAGAAGGGATGTATATGATTGTGTACCAAGGCCTTATATACTCGGCTTTTCTTATCACTCATATAATGATTCTGGTACTTGGATCAACCATAAAGACCACTTCGTTTCACACCAAACTATCAAAGGAAATCGTATGTTAATATATCGTTGTTTAAACGCTCAAATAAAATAAATAACTTTGATTTAATATGCGACATTGACAAACAAGTTGGACACATTTTATTGCAGTTATTAACTAATATAACAAGGACAACACATCATATTTAATTAGTTTTGAAGTGGCGTACTTCAGTCGTGAGAAATAGCACATGTGCAGGTTTGCACCAGTTATGTGAAGCTCCACGTTTCCCACCAATTTACTCACAGTTTTCTTCCCCTGTTCGTGTTTAAACTTGTAAACTTGTCTACAAACTAGCATATGAATAGTTGAATTGTTTTATATTAACTTCAGCTGGATATAGATCTCATTGCTCGGGTTTTCTCCCATCCATGGGTCTTCGAATTGTATAACTGAGCCCCGTACGTATATAATGAAACAGTTTACTGTAACAATCATTTATTTGTCTGCTACCATTTTAACATAATGGCCTGGCCCGTAGCTGGGTTGTTTCTAGAGGGGTTCGTTTGTGTAGGCTCGTGACTCAAAAGAGAATAGTGACTACACATTTCACTCCAAATCGTCTGTATATTGTAATTCCAGGGGGTTCGTCGGAACCCTTCGAACCCCCTCTCCTACGGGCCTGATGGCATATACATGTATATATCTAGCACGTTTTTCCCGGCCCACTTAACAACCTAACAAGCGTCACATCATATTTCTCTGCCTTCGTCCTATCTTTCCCACTCTGATGTCTCCGTCACATTAAACGATTCCCAGCCTTGTCAAGCATTATGATAGAAAAACCCTTAAAATACGTTCAAAGCACCCATCCTAAATGTTCTACTTCTGCGCCTGATCCCACCAGAACTAAGGACAAATCTTGTAGTTTAGTACGTGTCGCTAGCTTTGTCATACTGCAAACATGATTTAATTTAAGCTAGCTGTACTCACTGGTCTATGATCTTTTTTACAACCCGAATCGAATTGCATATTACGTCTTGAAAATGGCTTAGATCCCTTTCCTGTTTTAAAAAAGGGTAACATAGTATATAACCATGCTTTTAAGACGTTAAGCGATAAAGTTGGCAACGGCCTTTTCTAAAAGGGGCTATCTCACGGCTATCTCACGGCTATTTAAGGCATTTCTGCGATGTATGAAATTCTCCACAAATCAAAGGATATCTAAAAAATAACAGGTTACCGTGGTAGAAAAACCTAAGAGGGATTATGATACATTGTAAAGGAACGTGGATGGTTAATATCGGGGAAGATTAAAACTGATTACAAACTCTCAATTTTATACGCTATTGGCATTCGAAAATGTTAAAGCTGGTTAAATTTTTTTCCAGTCGGGATTCACGCCTAAAACTTTCCATCACGGTCAACAGATATTACTAATTGTGTAGTTACTATGTTTAGCAACTGATCCCATTTCTATCCGCGTAGAGCTGCATGCTGGCACTCAAACGAGAGTAAATTAAGCAACTTTCTAAATTCAAACTTACGATATATAAATGTTGTTTATCAGTATACTAGGACTCTTTCAGATAATCTGGCTTGGGATGTTATTTTGTTGCACTGAAAGACAAAACTTTGGTTACAAAACTATGGTTACAAAACTTTGGTTACAAAACTGTGGTTACAAAACTTTGGTTACAAAACTTTGGTTACAAAACTTTGGTTACAAAACTTTGGTTACAAAACTTTGGCTAAAAAACTTTGGTTACAAAACTTTGGTTACAAAACTTTGGTTACAAAACTTTGGTTACAAAACTTTGGTTACAAAACTTTGGCTACAAAACTTTGGTTACAAAACTTTGTTTACAAAACTTTGGCTACAAAACTTTGGTTACAAAACTTTGTTTACAAAACTTTGGTTACAAAACTTTGGTTACAAACCTTTGGTTACAAAACTTTGGTTACAAAACTTTGGTTACAAAACTTTGGTTACAAAACTTTGGTTACAAAACTTTGGTTACAAACCTTTGGTTACAAAACATGGTCAAATGTTGTGGATTGACGAGCCGCTTTTCCGAGTTGTCCATAATGTTGTTTACAAGCGACGCGCAAAATGTAAACTACAAAGCAGGCCCTCGTTTATTGGGATGATATTTTCCGTTTTTCCGCCTCGCAGTGTTTTAGCCGCGCATAAACTGAAGAGTAGTGCACTAAGTTGAAACATATATGGAGTATTACTGGTTTGGTGCACTAAATTGAACCTCATATAGAGTACCGACGGTTTCAAGAGTCGGCCATGTTGTATTTGCGAACGGTGACAATATCACCAGTCAGCCTGGACGGTACTCATTATTGTAAGCTATGAACCTACGTTTATACTCTTTGTTACCGTTTCAATTATGTTATTTAGTAGCCCTGCATTGTATTGTATGTTTCTTCATGGGATTCTTGCATCGTTATCATTAAAAATCTCATTAATCGAGGAGTCAGTTTCTTCATGCAAGAAAGAATAACCAACCATGGTCATTATCGAATGCTCGGTGCCACAGTGCATATTCAAGACGACTGATGTATCCGAAGCCCTAGCAATTGCACTTTTGACGAACCACGGCCCAGCACACCAAAATACGGCATCCGTTTCTGCACTGACAGCAGAAAGAGGCCCGAAACTCGAACGGCCCAAGGTCAACATTGGGGTAACGATTGAGGAGTGGAACATCTTCACTCGACGTTGGGAGGTTTTTCGGTCCGATTTAGGAATCGATGAGGCATCAGCACCTTCCCAGTTGTTCCAGTGCGCCGGGACTGACCTCGGGGATAGCCTCCTTAAAGCCAACCATAATGTAGCCACTGAACCCCTGCCTGACCTGCTCGCTGCCATGCGTTCACTGGCAGTTATACCAGTAGCCACTTGCGTGCTACGCACAGAGCTTCTCCAGCTCTGCCAAGAGCGCGATGAGCCCTCCCAAGCATTCTCGGCCAAGGTACGGGGGAAAGTGGAAACGTGTAATTTATCTACCACGTGCACCTGCAACAAGTTGACTACACCGACCACATCATCCGTGACGTCATCCTCAATGGCCTTTATGACACCGATATCCGCAGAGAAGTACTGGGCATAGAAAACATCCTCAAGAAACCTGTGATTGAAGTCATCGCCCTAGTAGAAAACAAAAAGATCGCACGTAACGCCCTACCCTCCTCCTCCCTGTCTGCCATGTCGTCCTTTCAGCGGCAAAAGAAATCCCCACCAACCCCGGTCATCTCCCGCCAATCAGATCTAGCAAGGGTAGCATCATGCCCAGAATGTCATAGCACCTTTAAGGTCTTTACGGAGGGGGCCCGGGGCTGGAATGAAAAACCCCACCAATTATGCATCGACTGCTACAGAGCCAATCGCCGCAGAAAACGGCAGCAACGCCAACCCCAGCAGCGCTCGCCTCAGACGTCCACGCCCGCCGTCCAAGCTGTGGAGTCAAATCCAATCTCCCAGATAGCAGCATTCAAAACTAACAGTACTAGTGTCAGGACACCAAGAAGGAGACGACGTCGCAGACGGACCTCGACCACGCACGCCCGTGTTACGAAACGATCGACTGTGAGACTGGACCACCATATTTTCTCCAAGGGGGAGTGGAAACGAGCCCTCCTCCGAGACCACCCAAGAGTCCCAGTCACCATCTCACTTGCCAGACAAGGGAACACCACCGGTGCCACCACCACGGATAAACACGCAGGGGTATCCGCCATAGCAGACACAGGCGCACAGTCCGACTTGTGGTCGCTGAACGAATTCCTGGCCAGTGGATTCTCACGTGAGGACCTCCACCCCATCAGTCTTAGCCTATCAGCTGCCAACCACTCTCCCATCCCAATTGAAGGGGCTTTCTTTGCCAAAATAGCTACACGGTCTCGCAGCGGTACAGTGGTATCATGCCAATCCATGATTTACGTGAGCAGCTCTGCCCAAGCTATGTACCTATCCTACGAGTCGCTACTCAACCTTGGATTCCTGTCACGCACCTTCCCGTCCCTCGACAACACCGTAGACACATCATCAGCGAGAGACCCCAAACTGAGCCAGCGACACACTTCCTGTGCCACACCCGCCGTCAACGCCATGCGGTCCCTCAATGATGGCTGCCATACCCCTCATAGCGCACACGAAGCTACGTGCTCATGCCCCCAGCGCGAAGCGGCACCACCACGCCCTTCCGAGCTGCCATTCCCCTGCACGCCCGAAAGCAACGATCGGATGAAGGTATGGCTCCTTGATAGATATTCTTCCTCCACGTTCAACACATGCCCCCATCGGGCACTACCATGCATGGCGGGCCCGCATATCGAGATACACATCGACCCAGCCGCCACACCAAAGGCCTGCCATACACAGGCAACCGTCCCCCTCCACTGGCAGCAGCGAGTGTATGAAGACCTCATCCGTGACGAAGCTCTGGGCGTCATTGAGCGCGTTCCCTACGGCGAACCCGTTACTTGGTGTCACAGGATGGTTATTACACGGAAGCACGATGGATCCCCTCGACGCACAGTTGATCTCTCGCCGCTCAATAAATACAGCCAACGGGAGACGTTCGCCATGGAGTCGCCATTCCAGCTGGCCCGTCACATACCCAAGGATACTTGGAAGACCGTAACAGATGCCTGGAACGGCTATCACAGCGTTCCTCTGCGCGCGTCTGACCGCCACCTGACAGCCTTCATCACGCCATTTGGCCGCTGGCGCTACACCAGGGCACCACAAGGATTCCTGTTATCAGGAGATGGCTACAATCGCCGCTTCGACGCCGTCTTAGCAGAGTTTGAGCGAAAGGAACGATGTGTCGACGTCATATCCACTATGACAGCGATCTGGAACAGCACTGGTGGAGGACAATAGACTTTCTCACCCACGTGGGCCAAGCAGGCATTGACCTGAACCCTTACAAGTTACAGTTTGCCGAGAGGAGCATAGACTTCGCCGGATTTAGAGTGACAGACCAGACCATTAAGCCTTTGCTGAAATATTTTGACGCGATCAGAGATTTCCCCTCCCCCGGCCACCAACCCCACAAATATCAGGAGCTGGTTTGGTATCGTCAACCAGGTATCTAATTACGCCCAGCTGCGGGACCTAATGGCGCCCTTCAAACCATTCCTCAGCCCCCGCTGCAAATTCTCGTGGTCACCCGAGTTAGAAGCAGCCTTCCAGGCATCCAAAGGAGCAATTGTTGAAGAGATCAAACAGGGCGTGGAGATCTTCGACATGCGGAGGCGCACCTGTCTCCGCCCCGACTGGTCCAAACATGGGATTGGCTACTTCCTCCTTCAGCAACACTGCAGCTGCCACTCTGGCGTCCCTGACTTCTGTACTACTGGGGGGTGGAAGATCACACTGGCAGGCTCACGCTTTCTATCGTCGGCAGAGCAGCGTTATGCAGCCATCGAGGGAGAGGCCCTAGCCGTGGCCTGGGGCTTAGAGCAGACACGTTACTTCACACAAGGCTGCGACGACCTTGTCGTCATCACTGACCCCAAACCGCTTGTGACGATCTTCGGAGACCGCACCCTTGACGAGATAACCAACTCACGATTATTCCGCATCAAACAGCGTACCCTCCCTTGGCGCTTCGAAATCCAGCACATGCCTGGCAAAAGCAACCACGCCGCTGATGCTGCCTCGAGACACCCTTCCGAATCCTTCTCAGAGAACGTCGTCTTTGTTGGTTCACCCAGTTTACCAGATGTTGCAGAGTCAGCACTGATGGCTGAAGTCCGAGACGACGCCCGAGAGCTAGGTATCGTCTCCTGGTCCCTTCTCGCGCGAGAAACAGCCGCAGATGCATCAATGGGCCACCTCTTGAAGCAACTTGAGCAAGGAGCTCAGCGCCTTGACATTAACGACCCCACCCTAGCAAGCCTGCGGCCCATTTGTGAGTCCATATACACA
Organism: Epizoanthus scotinus; assembly: GCA_024757865.1. Classification (NCBI taxonomy): domain Eukaryota; kingdom Metazoa; phylum Cnidaria; class Anthozoa; order Zoantharia; family Epizoanthidae; genus Epizoanthus; species Epizoanthus scotinus. The sequence continues at coordinate 2,409 of JANUFV010176863.1, read as the reverse complement.
GAAGAAGGCGTTCTAATGTATCTGGACCGCGTTGTGGTCCCGCCCTCTCTCCGCAGCCGGATCCTAAAACACCTCCACGCAGCCCATATGGGAACCTCGACAATGGAACAGCGCGCCCAAAAAAAGAGCGCGGCCAAAAAAAGAGCGCGGCCAAGACACTGGGCGCCGGAAAAACGTCATACAAATGGAACTGTGGTACTAATATATACCACGCTTTTTACCCAATCAGAATGCGAGAATTTGATTTACTGTTGTAAAAAATACATTAAACTTTATTTCAAGAAACTATGAAAGTATTCTCCCTATATAGTAGTCCTCTAGAGCTATAAATACTGACAATTACATGACAGTGCCAGTGTCCGTTTAATAGCAACCAAATTTACATTTACATCTAGGAATATGTTCTGGTGTGAGTATTACGTTTCTAACAGTATAATCAAGGCCATGCATGCGTTATCACTTGGCCAAAGAAACTTATAGTTAGCAAGAACCATCAAAATCTCTGATTCCTGATCTGCTAACACTTGACCAATGTACTTCATAATCTGCCGCAGTGCATGCCGGTAGACCATATTCAGTAGGGAGGTGTTCGTATTACAAAGGACCTCAGTTTTAAGCAAACGAATAACTTACCAGTGAAGTAGCCGCAATCACAGAGGTGTTGGTACGGAGAGGTTAAAAATTCTTGTTTGCTTTCTATTTTGCTTTCATAAGAACCGTTTTTACAAGAACAAATGTTGAGACTGAAAAAATCCTCGACTTTAATAACATGCTAAGAAAATATCTCATGGTATTGGATACCAATAGAAAAGAGTCGCCCGGTTGTCATATTGTTATGTTTTGAACTTTGAAGAATGTTCATCAGTTCATAAAAATATGTCGATTACTTGAGAGTCACATAAACTATAAAATGTGAGGAATGACGAAGCCAACATGACGTATCAGACCCGGCGCCGAATTCTGGTGCCTCTGGGATCCATCACAATATAACCTCAATCATTATGTTAGGTTACTCTAACAGCTTGCTAGCTGGCAAGGAAGGTGGAAATGTTGTGATAGTATATGTCTTCTTTAATCTTTATTCATTGTAATTGCCAAATATCTCAAGCTAATCAAGGCAATGGGCGATCAATGTTGCTGACAACAGTAATTGGCTTGATACTTAATTTACAGTGGCCTTGAACTGCAACAGAGATCGAGCATTAACAGCGTCAAACGGAAGACTGTTCCACACAGGTATGCAGCGGACAAAAAAAAGGAACTTATAGGAATTGACATCTTGCCCAAAGATATTGCAAAATTGAGTTGGCAGGTGCGAAATCTCGGCGCTGACCTTTTCGTTATAAACCCGACACATTGACCACCAGCCCAGCAGGTCTTCAAATAAGGGATGAAACACTGATTCATTTCCAAAGACAGCGTTCAACTTTAACTATGGTTTTCATTGATGTTTCTGAGCAACATCAATACTTTACAAGAACTCTTCTACTGGAAATATCTTTATCGATTTCTCTAAAAAAAATATTACAGATTCTGTACTACTATCATTGGTCGCTTCTATTGGAACGTCCTCCCTTTAAATACTAGGAATAGTACTCCATAAAAGAGCTTTAAGAAGACACTCTTTTCCTATTGTTTCTCTAAATACTAACGACACTGGTTCTCTTCAAGCTCAGCCAGTTATATATTATCAAAACTAAAATTCAAGATGATTAGCTATTTTTTCTACTTGCATTAAATGTATCAAAGTATCTCCTGTCTAAACATTGAATACTTCCGTCTTCATATAAGGCCAACTTTTTAGTTAACCTATATTGTTTGCCTTGTATATATCCTTAAACTTAAACTTACGTAATTTGAACCTGTAACGTTTGAACAAATGTAAACGGATATAAACAATAAATTTAACAAAAAATGGAATGACCATATTTTAGTTACCTACTGACTATATTCAGGAACCAGGTGTTCGCTTGAGACAAGTCATACATATAACATGCATGCTAATTTCACAACTTGCAAATGTGTACTGGTAGCACTACCAGTTTCTTTTCCTGTCTTGAAGTAACGAAATGTAGCATTCTTCAGCTAAGGAAAAGGTTCCGGTAATGTTTTTCATCATAAAAACAAAAATTGATATATTCGTTTTATCATACTTGAAGTTGAATAATTTGAGGATTGTAATGTTCTTGATTCGTTGCCAGTTTCACTAGCATAGGTCTCACCATATATATATATTATAGCCTGATGGACTAGTTTTGAAAAAATCTAGGGATTCTACGTCGGCAAGTGGGTCAAGTCAAGATTGATTTAATCAACTGTAGGAGTTGATGTGATGCTGTTCGCCGTGTCATGAGGGTGGTAGGTTTGAGCTGACGAAGGGCTAACGCTCAAAACGTCAGCTCAAACCTA